>ML410560.1:6383-84080 GCA_005239525.1 Nicotiana knightiana
ACCTCCCTAAGCACATTAATACATATACTTTCGCATTCAACCTCAAACTTATATTAAGTCAAACTCCACCTTCACAACAATGTTATTACCCCATACTTCTTTAAGCACAATTATATTAAGAGTCACCACATATATTTTTCTTTCACAATAATACAACTGTTTATTCTATTTATTTATTTTTTTTTCTCTCTTTTTTTTCTCAAGTGACTCTTACTTTTTGAAACAGTGCACCTTTCCTCTTATTTTAATTATTCCCCTCAAAAACCAACCTACCACCCCACACTTTAACTTTTCCATATTTCATCACTTTTTCAGTGCTTACGAGAGGTGACAAGGTTCAAATATATNAAGGTCAACTACGATACATAACAATTAGGTGGGTAAAATATAGATAGTTGGCTCAACAAAGAAATGCCTATATCACTTCCAAGACTAAAAAACTTTTATTTCGCTTTGCACACACACGGGGCAAGTTCTTGACATCAAATGCAATGCACAGAATAGCATATACAAACCTCACACACACTTGGCACATAACTCACTCAGGATTGGATCTATCACGACACTCCAGTCAAAGCAGTTAAGNAAAGTACTGAGTATTTCTTAAGGTATTAGCACGTTTCGAGATATTTCTACTATTAAGCCCTTAACCATGTGATTACTACTCTTAAAAATTAAAAACTACCTACACTCGGTTCAATTAAAAACCCTTGGAAAAGAACCGTGGTCCAAAGAAAAACCAAGGGGGATTTACTACACTACCTAAAAAAATTTTTTGGTATTTCTTTTAGACTTACTTCCTTCAAGAAAACTGTCTAGGAGATCCATCGTCAGGAAGAATCCACATATTTCTAATTAAATTTTTCTGCTTCGTGATAATACCTTGAGAATAGTCAGTACTTTGGTTGTGATGCTTAGGCTCAATTTTCTGACTCCAGGATAAATACCTTAAATCAGGAATTCTTAAGATTTGCTTAACTACTTTGACTGGAGTGTCGTGATAGATCCAATCCTGAGTGAGTTATGTGCCAAGTGTGTGTGAGGTTTGTATGCTATTATGTGCATTGCATTTGATGTCTAGAATTTGCCCCGTGTGTGTGCAAAGCGAAATAGAAGTTTTGTTCAGTCTTGGAAGTGATATATGCATTTCTTTGTTGAGGCAGCTATCTATATTTTACCCACCTAATTGTTATGTATCGTAGTTAACCCCGCTGAGCCTATAATCCCGTTTCTTTGGCAACCACATTACAAGCCATACCCCTTTGTTTGAATCTATCATATATTTGAACCTTGTCACCTCTCGTAAGCACTGAAAAAGTGATGAAATATTGAAAAGTTAAAGTGTGGGGTGGTAGGTTGGTTTTTAAGGGGAATAATTGAAATAAGGAGAAAGGTGCACTGTTTGAAAAAGTAAGAGTTACTTCAGAAAAAAAATCTTTTTGGTATTTCTTTTAGACTTACTTCATTCAAGAAAACTGTCTAGGAGATCCATCGTCAGGAAGAGTCCACATATTTCTAATTAAATTTTTCTGCTTTGTTAAAAACTTACCAACAAGAAAAGCTAAAACTACTAACAAGAAAGCACACTAAATACAACAAATCACAACAAATATNTTACGTTCTGGCAAGAAGAATTCCAGAATGTAGGCATTTTGTTCTTTATCCCTCAAATCCTCAGGTGGTTCAGATAACTCTATTTGCATATCATCATCCCAACACAATCCGAAAAAATGGTTGGAGTGTGTACCAACATCCTCAACAATAATGACACTAGATTCAACAAAGTATGTATCATCGATGTCCTTGGTTAACTCTTGTATCTTTTCTACCACATCAGCATCCTCTGATTTCAGTTCCAACCTGGGTGGTTCTTCAATAGATGGCCTGGCCGGCGGGTTCTCTCTTTCCTCTATGTACAGTGACTCAAACTCGAGAGCCTTTGGCCATTCCCTTTTATCCTCAAGTGCTAACACCCAATCCGCCAGTTCTTCACCGTTCATATCACCTAAATTCATAAAACATTCATCCAAAGGGTCCCCAATAGTCAGGTATGCATCATCTTTTTCTGAGATCACATTCACAGCAACAATAAGAGAGCATTTGGCGAACTCACTAGGTCGCCTCATAGACTTCTGCACGTTGAAAGTGATTTCTTCATCATTGAGCCTCATCTTAAGTTCAGCAGTCTCACAATCGATAAGAGCAATAGGGCGTTGAAAGTGATTTCTTCATCATTTTAGCAATAGGGCGCGTCACCACCGCACTACAAGTCTGAGTAAGGGTGACAGTAGCCATATTTTGGAAGTCAACTTTTCTGGACATCAAGTCCTTCAACATTTTAGCGTAACCAGGAATTTCCTTCAACGCATCAATCAATGGGATATTTACCTGTATTTGCTTTAGCATGTCCAAGAACTTTTTGTACTGTTCATCCTTTTGGTATTTGGCCAGCCTCTGAGGGTTGAGTATGCAAGATGTGCGTAAGCCCCCATTGGTTGTGTCTACGATGTGTACTTGTTGTTTTTGTCCTGATTCCTCCACCTTCTTGGTAAGTATACTCATCTGTGTTATCAAGGTGGCCACGTTCTCTGCAATAGAATTAGATGGATCGAATGGCACTGATTGAACTACAGGAATAGGTGCATTCCTTGTTATCCATCCTGAATTCTGTGCCATTTTATCAAGTAAGATTTGACTCTCTCTCCACGTTTTGCTTAAGAATGCTCCACCAGCCGAAGCATCAATATTTTCTTTAACAGTATCAGCCAAACCCATATAAAAATGCTGCCCCAACATTTGCTCTGGAATGCCATGATGTGGACAGATAACCAGCATCCCCTTAAATCGTTCCCATGTCTCTTTCAGTGTTTCAACTGGTTTCTGTCTGAAGCTCAAGATTTCATCAATTTGTTGAGCAGTCTTGTTGGGTGGATGAAACTTGTTCACGAACTGTTTGACTAACTCCTCCCATGTGGTAATGGAATTGATGGGGAGTGAGTTTAGCCAAGTCTGGGCAGCGCCAGTCACTGAGAATGGAAACAACAACAGTTTTATTGCCTCCTGAGTGACATTTAGCTGCCTCTATGTTTTGCAAATTGACAGGAAGTCTTTCAACTGCTGTTGGGGGTCTTCGATGTATGACCCTGAGAATAGCCCTTTGTTTTGCAATAAATGCAGCATATTATTTGTTATCTGGAAGGACACGGTATGTATCTGAGGGACCAGTATCGCAGTGGCCAAATTCTCAGTTGTGGGTTGTGCCCAGTCATATAAGGGAGCCTCTGCCCCTATTTGAGCGACTGGGTCTGCCACATCATCCCCATTATTGTTCCGGTTGTGTGGATCTTCCATGTCGGTTTCAATTTGTTCAATTTGATGTTGATGTTATCTTTCCCTGTTGGTCCGGTTTAGGGCCTTGAATACTTTCTCGGGGTCTGATAAGGCTTCAACTACATCACCAGTCCTCGATGAGTTTCTAGGCATGCACCTGCAACACATTAGAAAATGCTAAACTTTCAATGTAAAAACGAAAATTTAAAGAAAATTGACTATATTTCAGAATTTTTGTATTTCTTCCAACTTAATTGATAATACCTTTAATTCCCCGACAACTGTGCCAAAACTTGATCACGCTCAACTATGTCTTATAAATGACTAAGCGGGCGTCGCAAATATAACCGGGGGTATTATGCCACAGAGTCGATCCCACAGGGAATTTACGTATCAATCAAGGCTTTAGAATACACAACTTTTACTCAATCAATTCTCTCAAGACTTTTTAATATAAATTGGTGATGTTTTACTAATTCTACTGACAATAATAATAACTAACAATTACTAACAATGTGTTGTAAACAATTATGATAAAGGTCTAAGGTTATGGTTTCCCCCGTCGGTGAACTTCCTTCTCGGATACTTCTTATAGTTTGATTAGTTGTCTCTATCAATCATGAACACTCTATCTACCATAAATCTCTCTCAAGTAATTATGATAATTTACTAGACGCACTCTCTCAAGTTACGCTAGCTAGATTGCATTACAGTTCACTTTAGATTGCACCCGAAGTATCGTTATTTCTAATCCAACTTCTAAACCCTCGGTTATGACTTTCGTCTATACTCCGGGAGTGATGTTGTTCAAACAACTACCTAAATATGCACTCTCTCTCAAGTAGATACATAATAAATAGGAACAGCTAATTGAGGGCCCTTCAATCAACTACAACAAGAACGTAGTTGAACAAATAGAGATTAATCAACCAATCAAAACTATATTAATATCACAATAAGTTTATCCCTCAACGGGTTCCACCAAAACCCTAGATTAAGAAAATTAGCTACTCATATTCATAAGAATCAATTCTAAAATAACTTGCATAATTGAACTACAAAATAATAAATAAGAGCTATAAAAATCAACGTTTTCTTCACTGAGTAGTAATCCACAAGTGTTTCCTTCACTTCAATGGCTTTCTCCTCTCTCAAGTTGTGTTTTGGGGTCTATTTATATGTTTGGGATAAACCCTAAACATGTAGGAGACTTCTATTCCAACCGGGAAACACTTAAAACTCTTTAAAACTCGGAATTTCCCGGACCTCGGGACCCATGCGTTTGGGCTCAAACGCCCCCTTAAAGCCAGGGTAGACCTGGCTTTAGGGCTCTAACGCCCCACTAACGCCAGGCTGACCCTGGCTTTAGGGGCCAAACTCCCCACTAACGCCCGGGTTGGCCTGGCTTTAAGGCCAAAACGCCCAGCTATAGCCCGGGTCACTCCTTTTCGACTCTTGATCGTATTTTCGACTCTTGATCGTATTTTCGACATTCATGCATCCATTTAGCTCGGTTTCCATCTCCAATGCACCTACACATGAAATATACTCCATTATGCACATAAAAGTTGTATTTTATCATTAACGCACATAAAATGTAAGGCATATAACATGTTAAACCATGAATTCTGGCCACACATAAGTATTCATCTTAAAAATAAGCTTTAGTCAAAGGGTCTAATTCTTTGATTAAACAGATTGGTTCCGTTACCGGGAATCTCATAATCTTTGTTTACTTTTCAAGTGATATCCTCTGAATTATGTCAAACTCCAACGACAACAACCAGCAAAGGAGTGGAACCCCAGTTCCATCGCTTTCAGGGACTCCACGTGGTTCGAGGGAACAATCCCTAGAAAGGTCCAATAACAACAATGGTGATAATGATCAAACTGTGGAACAAGATCGTGTGAAGCAAATGATTGGAGAGTATGTGAGCCAAGCTTTGCAAGAATTTGCGAGAGGATAACCGGCCGCATTACCTACACCGCCGACGCCACCCCCCAATAACACCATCACCATGGAAAATCCTCAGTCTGGGTTGGAAAACTTAGGAAGAGGAGATACTCCTAATGAATCTCTCGAAATGAGACCAGGTATATTTAATAACTCAGAATTACAAAATTTACTGCTAACCATGCAGAAACAGATGAAGGAGCATAACGATCGCATCGAACAAATTCCTGGAGTACCATCTATCATCAAAGGCATTAATGTTGATAGATATTCTCAACAAGCTTGGAATCCAAGTGCGGCACCCTTGCCTATACCCAAGAAGTTTAAAATTCCTGACATTCCCAAATATGATGGAACAACTGACCCACGCAAACATGTGACTGCTTTCACTACTGGGGTAAAAGGCAACGACTTAATGAAATAAGAGATTGAATCAGTCCTTGTCAAAAAAATTGGGGAAACACTTACCACAGAAGCCTTAACCTAGTATTCTCTTCTCCCTGAAAATTCTATTGACTCTTTCACTGAGCTTGCAGATTCGTTTATAAAAGCACACTCTGGTGCACAAAAATTTGAGAAGAGAATGGAAGACATATTCAAAATAAAGCAAGGAGACACGGAACTACTCCGTGATTTTGTAGACAGGTTTCAAAGAGAAAGAATGCAGTTACCCAGGGTGCCTGATAATTGGGAAGCCATGGCATTTGCAAGCAACTTGAATAATAAAAGTTCAGAAGCCACGAGACGACTTAAGGAGAGTCTAAGAGAATTCCCCGCTACAACATGGAATGATGTATATAACAGGTACAGTACTAAACTCAGAATAGAAAACGATATCATTGCTCGTTCGAGAGATGGAGATCATTTCAGATCCAGACGTCCTGAATCAGATAAAAGATCAGGTAAAAATAGGTACGATCCTTACTTAGGACCCTCGGGACGCGATATCCGCCCCAGTTTTGAAAACACTAGGTCGGACTATAGACCACAAGGAAGAGACATAGTCTCATCCTCGTCTAGATCCAGAAAAGATCGAGATGAACGACCTAGAGGTAGTACTCAAATTGGGGATCATACCTTTAATGTAAGTACTACTGAACTTGTCTCAATATTAAGGAACATGGGAGACAAGGTTAAGTGGCCCAAAGAGATGCGGTAAAATCCAAGCAGAAGAAACCCAGATCACTGGTGTGAATTTCACAACGATCATGGGCACAAAACTGCGGATTGTAGATTTTTACAAGGTGAAGTAGAAAATTTATTAAAACAGGGCTATTTAACATAATTGTTTAGTGATAAAGATAAACATGCATATATGAGGAACATGCAGGTGTTTACGAAAGAATTAGACCCTTTGACTAAAGCTTATTTTTAAGATGAATACGGGTTACTGATAATCAAGGTAATGGAGAAAAATAAATAATAGACAATATTGCAGAAATATAGAAAATCAAAGTTGATTGTATTCTAGAATCAGATGCCTTTACAAGCTGTATTCCCCTCCCTTATAAATGAGATTCTTATAACTTACGAATCTAATGAGGCGTTACAAAGGATAACGGTAATTGGGGTTCGGTTACATAACATTCGAGTAATCAGTTGTTGGTCCTTGAATCTGCCTGTAGCTTTGTCTAGATTCATTCTGACCGTGCCTCTCTCCCATTTTGATCAGCTGTCGCATTTTCTTGTGTCCACAGGACTTGCTGAGTTGTCAAAAGCTAGCTTACGTGTGAAACTCTTTTTTACCATTACAGATAGTCCCCTCACTTACCATATATTTAACGATTAATATTTTGTAAGTGGATATTCATTTATGGCGGGAATATTTTGCCTCCGCTTTTCCTTGAATTGTTATATCCTTCTCTGCACCATATGCGTTGTTTGTCACTTCCATTTAATGCTCATACCACATGTCCTTTTCGGATTGGTTCTGCATTTACTCAACACCATTTAGGGCTTTTTGCGGCTGCGCCAGTCTCGAAGTGACATCTTCAATTATGACTTTTCATCATTATTTTCCTATTTCTTCATGTTTTATGATTGTCTTCAAGTATAAATACATGTTTTCTTTTCTTTGCTTCCATGAAACACTTTTATAACTTTGTCTTTTGTAAAGAACTTTCTTCTTCACCTTTGTAGACATGTTTTCTTCAAACCAACCTCAAAGAGTAATAGATCTTGAAAGTTTAACGCCATCTTGTGTTCCGACTAGGAGTCGGAGGGGTGGTAGACTTAGAAGTCTAGGATCCACTCCTTCGAGGGGCTCCTCTTCTTCTCAGATAGTTCCTCCTCCTTCCACTAGATCTCCACTTTCTCCAAGATTTAGGGTTTCTCCGTCTTTGTCTAGAGGTAGAGGCGAACGCCTTCGTGAGCCTGGAGTCGATGAAATTGTCCCTGCTGAGTTTGTTTTTGCTAGGGATAGTCAAGTTCTTGTAGATCAATCTTCTTCTCTTGATAGTGTCGAAAGATATCCAACCCTTATAACTGAGGGTCAGATTTCCCTTGTTCGTAGGGAATGCTTTTGGAAGTCTGACTTTCCTATCTATATTCTGAATAGTAACCAAATAATAACGTCTTACAAGACGGGATATTCTTTTGTTTATACGTATCCTTTCACTTTAGGGTTTAGACCCCCCATTGACCCAGTTATAATTGAATTTTGCCGTTTTTTCAATATCTGCTTAGGACAAGTTGGCCCGCTTGTGTGGCGAGTTGTCGCATATCTTAAAAGTTTGGCTTCTTTAGCCTCGGTTCCTTTTATAAAACCATTTTATTCACCTGTACTCTCTTACCTTATTTCGCGAAGGGATTTTTACTCTGACTGCTAGAAGTAAAAGAGTGCTGGTAATCCCTGGAGATGATAAGGATAGGGGTTGGTACCTACGGTATGTTGCTGTACCCACTGTTGGTTTAGTGGGTGAAGAAAATCTTCCCTTCCCTGAGAAGTGGAATCGCGCACGTGAGTATGCNATGAAGAAAATCTTCCCTTCCCTGAGAAGTGAAATCACGCACGTGAGTATGCTTTAGCTCACATTCACTTTTTCTTGTTTTGACTTGAGATGTTTTATTAACACCGTGTCTGTTTTTTCTTCTCTCAGCAATCTTGAATACTGTTGAGAATGTCTCTGGTATTCGTGATTGGAAGTACCTCGCTGGGAGGTATGGTTGGCAAGTAAAGACCCACGGTAAGTGAAGCTCTTATTCTTGCTTCTTTCCTTACCCACAGTAAGTGAAGCTCTTATTGTTGCTTCTTTCCTTACTCGAGTCTCTTTTCTTTGTCGTTTAACTTTTCTACCTTTTTAATAGGGTTGTCTGCTCGTGGGGTGTCTTCTTCATCTATCCCGAAGATGTCCTTCACTCAAGCCCAGTAAATTATTGTTGGTTCATCTTCCTCGAAGAGGAATATTAGTGAGTCTCGTTCCGTAGAAGAAGAAGAAGAAGAAGAAGAAGAAGAAGAAGAAGAAGAAGAAGAAGAAGAAGGTGCTTTAGTGCACAGGCCACAGAGAAGGTGAATAGTTTTAGATGATGAGCTTACAGCCTTAACCTTGCCTTCCATGTTTGTGATTGAGCCCCCTATCCTTGATGATGTTTCACATTCCCCTATTCATGAGGGTGTTGATCTTGCTCCTGACGACGGCCCTTTGGTTGCTGTCTTTCCTGCTTCTTTGAGAGAAGTTGTTTCATCTGTTCCTTTGGCTATTTCAACTTCTGCTGTTTCTTTGCCTGTAACTTCTTCAACTCTTCAACTCTCTGTGCCTTCTTCTTTGCATGTGGCTTCTCTAGCTCCTCAACCTTCCGTGCCTGTTGCTGTTCCATCTCTGCCTTCTTCCATGACTTCCGTTATGGAAGTAGGGTCTTCCAGCAGAGAGATGCGACAGGTGGTAATAGAGGTTCCAGCTGAGGGGAATCTTTTCAAGAAAACGGGTAAGCCCGAAGTGTGGCTCAAGCCTTTGATAGGTCCCTCTGAGAAAGCAAAGCTAGCCAGCCACGGTGCTCTTACATAGGCCAATGAGGTCGTGCATACTTCTTTGAAGGGATGATGCAAGTTATCTCTTTCACTCTCATATATGAAATTTACCATATCTGACTGGTTTATTTCTTGTAGATTAAACTTATAGGCATGGAGCTTATGAAGAGGATTTCAAACACGGACCAAGAGACAAGAGAGTTGCATGCCGATGTTGATAATTGGAGAGCACAATATGATACCTTAAGGATTCACATGAATGCTTTAGAAGGGGAAATGAGTACCTTGAAGCGGCAGATGAGACTCATGGAAGAAGAATTGGTAGTGGAGAGTCTTGAAGTCAGGATTATAAAGATAAGAGTGTTCTGGTGTCTTCGTTCGCGGAGCAACTGTCCCGTGCTTCAGAGGATATTAGAGACTTGAAGAACTTGTTGGGGCAGAAGGAGGAATACTCAGGCGAGCTCGTGCAATCACTCACTCGTACTCAAGAAGACCTTCATAGGGCTTTAGACAAAGCTAAAACTTTAGATGAGTCGATTGTTCCATTAAGGGCCGCCCATGAAGCTGCGGAAGCGGAGAAGAACGGATTGGGAGCTGAGCTTCAAGTATGGGCAAAAGATTATGAAGATTTGGAAGAGGTGGCTGCTGTCGATGTGAGCTGGGTGTATATGAATTCTCGCCTTGACATATTGATGGAAATGAATCAAGAGGGTATTGATCGTAGTGCTGAAATAGCCAACACTAAGGAACCCATGGAGAAGGCTCAACAAGGTCATAACCTCTCTTCACCTGATGGTGAGATTCCAACCGCTCATGCCTCTTCATCTCCAGTTCCTCCCGCTCCTTCTTCCACTCAAGCCAACCCCTCTCTTGAAAAGATTTAGTTAGTTTATCCCTTTTTTTTCTTTTTCTTTGTATCAATTGGTGGTTACCCTCAGTCCCATCGGGGGTAAATTTGGATTTCCTTTAAGTCCCCAAATGATAACTTAGGGGCAGCACAATGTATATATAAAAATTTTATACGGCTAAGTATAAGTTAATACTTATTTTTAGCCGTTTTAGTATATAAATGTTAATTCGACTTTTGTTGAGTTTCTGTTTCACTCTTTAAGTCTTTTGCATGCTTCATTTTTCGAGGTTTTAGTTTTACCTTCGAATTTTGCATGGGGAATGCTTTAGAATACTCGTACCTTTTTTGTAATAGGCACGGTGTCATATCAAATGTGTGACTTTTTGTAGTAGACATAGTTTATGGAAGAGGGCCCTTTATAATTGATATGAAGAAGACTTCTCAACTTCATGATAATGCGATAGAGTGTAGGAATTTTACACATGTTTAAGAATGTTTCCAAGGAAAGTTTTTTGTTTGAACTTCCATGACATTTTACATGTGTTTGGTTATCGTCTAAAACTCATGTTTGCAACTGTTTTTGTTTAACAGATTTGATATACTCTTGTATTTTGTAACTTTTTTTCATAGGTAACAGTTTTTCGATATTAAAACAAGGAAACAACTGTTTTTTACTAGTAACAATTTTTATAAAGATTGAGGTTTTTACCCGCAACTGTTTTGGAAACATTTTTCTAAAAGTACGAGGGAAATGTTTTCTTATTCATAACTGTTTTTATTTGATAATAGGTTCTTGAACAAATACAAGGATTTAGATCTTTCATCCATAACTGTTTTATTCGAGAACTGTTTTTTGAATGAGTACATTGATGATGATCTTTTACCCCTAACTGTTTTTGTTACAACAACTTTGAATAAGTATAAAGATGTACATTTCTTTCTCGTGACTAATATTTTGCCGGTTTTTGCTTTTCGTATTAGGCTTTGTATTTGGATGGCTCTTTTGATTTCTTTCGATTCTGCTTGTGTCACTTGTCTCGTTGGGTAGATGGGTCTTCAGGCTCGAGCTTTTGACTTTCTGATAGTCTTCTTTGCTTCGTCTTAGCCTTCCATACTGTATAGTCCCCCAAGTGTTTGAGCTTTGAAGAATAAAATCTCGAGCACTTGATTATTCCTTCCTTGTGGTCCTTTTCCTGAAAAGGAAAAACATTCCGGACTCGAAGGTATATAGTTTTTTAGATGATGACTGCTTAACCCTTTTAAAACGTCCATCAGAAAGTGTAGCCCTAGACCGGGAATTGTGTTATTTCCTAGCGTCTTTGCAGGTCTAATATCATCATCTGCTGATGGGTTAGCTTTGTCCCTATCATCTAAAAAAGTTAGTAAAATTTTTAAGTGTTCAAAATAAAATCGAACGTGTGATACCTGACGGTGGGTATTCTTTTCTTTTAGAAGTAATACTTATTTATATGGATGGCTTTCCACCTTGTTGGTAGAACTCTGCCATCCATAACTTCCAACTCATAGGCGCCTTTCCCAGCTATGCCTCGGATTTTGTAAGGTCCTTCCCAGTTTGGATTTAACATTCCTGCACCTACTTCTTTCGTTGATTGAAAAACATTTTTTAGGACGAAGCCCCCAATATTAAAGTATCTTAGATGAGTTTTACGGTTGTAATAACGTTCTATGATTTGCTTTTGAGCTGCCATCCGTATCAATGCTGCTTCTCTCCGTGTTTCGAGCAGGTCCAGGTTGGTCCTTAATTCGTCATCATTTTCACCTTCCATGGCTGTTGAGAACCTTATTCTTGGTTCGCCAATCTCCACAGGTATTAAGGCTTCTGAGCCATAAACAAGTGCAAACGGAGTTTCTCCCGTGGCTATCGTTGAAGTTGTTCTGTATGCCTATAGTACCGTTGGTAACTCATCAGGCCAATTTCCTTTGGTTTTATAGCCGCTTCTTTATATTGTTGATGATGACCTTATTCATTGACTCAGCTTGAACATTAGCCACGGGGTGGTACGGCGTTGAAGTGATCCTCTTGATTTGCCAACTTTCGAAAAATTCTGTGATTTGAGAGCCTATGAATTGTGGGCCATTATCACACACGATTTCCTTTGGTATTCCAAAGCGGCATACTATGTTTCGCCACAAAAAGCTTTTAACTTCCTTTTCTCGCACTTGTTTGAATGTTTCTGCCTCTACCCATTTTGTAAAATAGTCGGTTAGTACGAGTAAAAATCGTACATGTCCTTTAGCTGTGGGAAGAGGTCCCACTATGTCCATACCCCATTTCATGAAAGGTCATGGGGATATTATTGGATGTAATAATTCCGCTGGTCGATGAATGTTATTGGCAAACCTTTGGCATCTGTCACATTTGGATATGAAATTCTCGGCTTCTTATTCCATCTTAGGCCAATAGTATCCGGCCCTGATTAGTGATTCCAGTAAGGATCTCGCCCCTGAGTGATTTCCACAGTGTCCTTCGTGGACTTATTTCATCATAAATTTTGTTTGGTTAGGTCCGAGGCATTTAGCTAAGGGTCCTCCGACCATCTTGCGATAAAGTGAGTTGCGAATAAGGCAGCACTGTGCAGCTTTGCGGCGAATTGTTTGAGTTGCTTTCCTGTCTTCAGGTACGGTGCCATTCTGCAAAAAATTAAGAATTTCGTTTCTCCAGTCCCAGGTTAGGTTGTTGAAAGTTACCTCATTCATGTTCTGGTCTATTATTGAATGAAATAGTTGAACGACAATTGTATTGTCTTTGTTCGTTACTTCCGTGACTGCTGCGAGGTTAGCTAATGCATATGCTTCTGCATTTTCCTCTCTAGGTATTTGCATGACCTTCCATGTTTTGAATTGTCTCACGAGCTCTCGTGCTTTTTCAAGATATTGTTGCATTCTAGTCTTCAAGCGATGTAAGTTCCCTGTATCTGATTTACTACCAGTTGGGAGTCGCTGTTGATCAAAATTTGCTCGATTGAGAGCTCCCGTGCGAGTTCAAGCCCTGCAATACCAGCTTCGTACTCTGCTTCATTGTTAGTTATAGGATAACACTTGATAGCTTGCTATGTCTTTTCACCCGTGGGTGATATCAAGACTATGCCTAAGCCGGCGCCTTTTATATTTGAAGAACCATCAGTGAACAAGGTCCATAGGCCTGGATTAACACCGTTAAAGAGTTGTAACTCTTTTTCTACTTCAGATACAATGCTATTACTAAAGTCAGCAACAAAATTATCTAGTATTTGAGACTTAATTGCAGTCCTAAGATGATAGATTATTTCATGCTCGCTTAATTCTATGGCCCACTTGGCTAATCTTCCTGGCATTACCTGTTTATGCAGAATATATCTTAAAGGATATAAGGTCACAACGGTTATTGGGTGGCATTAAAAATAGGGTCGTAATTTTCTAGATGCCATTATTAAAGCGAAGGCTAACTTTTCCATAAGTGAATATCTAGTGTCAGCATCTAGCAAAGTTTTACTTACATAATAGACAAGTGATTGTTTACATTTTTCTTCTCTTACTAATACTGCACTTACATCAATTTCTGAGATAGCCAGGTAGATGTACAATCTTTCCCCTTCTTTTGGCTTTGAAAGCAGTGGTGGTTTCGATAGATAAATCTTCAGGTTCTTGAGGGCTTGCTGACATTCTTCAGTCCATTCGAACTGATTCTGTTTTTTGAGAAGTGAGAAGAATTTAAAACTTTTTTAGGAAGATTTAGAAACAAATCTACCCAAAGCTTCTATTCTCCCTGTCAGTCTTTGAACTTCCTTTTTATTTGTTAAAATATCAGGTATTTCCTCTATGGCTTTAATTTAAGCGGGATTTATCTCTATTCCTCTGTTTGATACAAGGAAACCCAAAAATTTACCTGATTGCACTCCAAAAACGCATTTCTCTGGATTTAACGTCATACTATACATGCGTAGAATATCAAAAGCAGTAGAGAGATGGTGGAAATGATCCTGTGCTTGTGTTGATTTTACCAACATATCATCAATATAGACTTCCATCGTCTTTCCAAGATGTTCTTGGAACATTTTAGTCACTAGACTTTGATAGGTGGCTCTAACGTTTTTTAAGCCAAAAGGCATAACTTTATAACAGTAAGTCCCCCTGTTTTTAATGAAGGAAGTTTTTTCCTCATCTGAGGGATTCATTTTAATTTGATTATTAACCAGAATACGCATCTAAAAAGCTCAATAATTCATGACCTGATGTGGCATCAATCATTTGATCTATATGTGGCAATGGGAATGAATCTTTGGGGCATGTTTTATTCAAGTCAGTATAATCTACGCATACTCTCCACTTGCCATTCTTTTTAGGTGCTACCACGGTGTTTGCTAGCCAGTTAGAGTACGTTACCTCTCGTATCGAACCAATCTTCAAGAGTTTCTGTACCTCTTCGTCGATCACTTGGTTCCTCAATGTTCCTTGCTTTCTTTTCTTCTGCTTAACAGGTATGAATGATAGATCTTCATTTAGTTTACGAGTCATCACTTCTGATGGGATGCCTGTCATATCTGAGTGGGACCATGCAAAGCAGTCTGCGTTAGACTTTAAATAATCAATTAACTCACCTCTTCGAGCGAGGCCTAGCCTCGTGCTTATATACACTTTCTGCTCTGGCTTTTGTTCAGATAATGGAACAACTACGAGCTCCTCCATAGTTGTTTTGATGTGTTCATCTTGTTCCGTTTCACGAATGACGTCCGTTCTGGAATCTGTTTCTATGTGGTATAATATACCTTCCGTGGTAACTTGATTTTCCTTCTCGTAAGTATTTTCTTTCGTACCTGTTTCAGCAATAATACCTTCCGTACCTACTTGGGTAGTAATTCCTTCCATGCTTGTTTGGATGTGTTACCTGCTTGGGAGATTCCCTTATCTCGTAATTCTTCCACCTCTATTTTCTTGTTGTAGTGTACCACAAAGTTTATATTTCTTGCGGTCTGCTGATCTCCTTTGATTTGTTGAATCCTCCATTCAGAGGGAAATTTAATTACCTGATGCAACGTGGAGGGTATCGCTTTCATGTCGTGGATCCATGGCCTTTCAATGATCACATTATAAGCCATGTCAGTATCGATGACTTGGAACCTGGCACTTTTGATCACCCCCTCAGCATAAGTGCTAAGCTCAATTTCTCCTTTTGTTATAACCGCAGAGTTATCAAACCCTGATATGGCTCGTGATTTTGGGATTACTTGATTTCCCAGTAGCATTTCTTCCACGACTCTTAGCAAAATGATATTGACTGAACTGCCTGGATCAATCAACACTCTTTTTACGTTAGTGTCATGAATAAATAAAGATATTACCAGAGCATCGTTGTGCGGAAGCATTAATCTGCTGATATCTGCATCATCGAATGTTATATCATCTTCTCCACGAGCCCATTTCCCATGTGTAATTGTGAACTTTGTGGTTGTTTTGCAAATCACTCCGTTTACTTCATCACCCTCGTGTATTACGTTTACGGTTCGTTTTGGAGAAAGAGGCTTTGGGGGCTCCTGCATGTTCCTCATATATGTCTGTTTACCTTTATCACTAAACAATTATGTTAAATATCCATGTTTTAACAAATTTTCTACTTCACCTTGTAAAAATCTGCAATCCACAGTTTTGTGCCCATGATCTTTGTGAAATTCACACCAGTGATCTGGGTTTCTTCTACTTGGATTTGACCGCATCTCTTTGGGCCACTTAACCTTGTCTCCCATGTTCCTCAATATTGAGACAAGTTCAATAGTACTTACATTAAACGTATGATCCCCAATTTGAGTACTACCTCTAGGTCGTTCATCTCGATCTTTTTTGGATCTAGACGAGTATGAGACTACGTCTCTTCCTTGTGGTCTATAGTCTGACCTAGTGTTTTCGAACCTGTGGCGGATATCGCGTCCCAAGGGTCCTAATAAGGATCGTACCTGCTTTTACCCGATCTTCTATCTGATTTAGGACGTCTGTATCAAAAATGATCTTCATCTCTCGAACGAGCAATGATATCTTCTTCTATTATGAGTTTAGTACTGTACTTGTTATATACATTATTCCATGTTGTAACGGGGAATTCTCTTATACTCTCCTTAAGTCATCTCGTGGCTTCTGAGCTTTTATCGTTCAGGTTGCTTGCAAATGCCATGGCTGCCCAATTATCAGGCACCCTGGGTAACTGCATTCTTTCTCATTGAAACCTGTCTACAAACTCAAGGAGTAGCTCCGTGTTTCCTTGTTTTATTTTGAATATATCTTCCGTTCTTTTCTCAACTTTTTGTGCACCGGAGTGTGCTTTTATAAACGAATCCGCAAGCTCAGCAAAAGAGTAATTAGAATTTTCAGGGAGAAGAGAATACCAGGTTAGGGCCCCTTTGGTAAGTGTTTCCCAAAATTTTTTGACAAGGATTGATTCAATTTCTTGTTTCGTTAAGTCGTTGCCTTTTACCCCAGTAATGAAAGTAGTCACATGATCGCGTGGGTAAGTTGTTCCATCATATTTGGGAACTTCAGGCATTTTAAACTTCTTGGGTATAAGAAAGGGTGCCGCACTTGGCTTCAAAGGTTGTTGAGAATATCTATTAACATCGATGCCTTTGATGATAGGTGGTACTCCAGGAATTTTTTCGATGCGATCGTTCTGCTCCTTCATCTGTTTCTTCATGGTTAGCAGTAAATTTTGTAATTCTGAGTTATTAGATATACCTGGTCTCGTTTCGAGAGATTCATTAGGAGTATCTCCTCTTCCTGAGTTTGCCAACCCAGATTGAGGATTTTCCTTGGTGATGGTGTTATTGGGGGATGGCGTCGGCGGTGTAGGTAACGCTGCCGATAATCCTCTCGCAAATTCTTGCAAAGCTTGGCTCACATAATCTGCAATCATTTGCTTTACACGATCTTCTTCCATAGTTTGATCATTATCACCATTGTTTTTATTGGATCTTTCTGGGAATTGTTCCCTCGAACCACGTGGGGTTTCTGAAGGCGATGGAACTGGGTTCCACTCCTTTGCTGGTTGTTGTCATTGGGGTTTGACATAATTCAGAGGATATCACTTGAAAAGTAAACAAAGATTATCAGATTCCCGGTAACGGAACCAATTTGTTTAACCAAAGAATTAGACCCTTTGACTAAAGTTTATTTTTAAGATGAATACGAGTTACTGATAATCAAGGTAATGGAGAAAAATGAATAATAGACAATATTGCAGAAATATAGAAAATCGAATTTGATTGTATTCGAGAATCAGATGCCTTTACAAGCTGTATTCCCCTCCTTATATGAGATTCTTATAAGTACGACTCTTGCTATGGTTACTCATTAATAACTAATTATGACATTAATAAGGTGTTACAAAGGATAACGGTAATTGGGGTTCGGTTACATAACGTTCGAGTAATCAATTGTGGGTCCTTGAATCTGCCCATAGCTTTGTCTAGATTCATTCTGACCGTGTCTCTCTCCCGTTTTGATCAAGTTGAGTTTCCCGTGGCTGATAAGTTCGTGGGTTTACTGAACCGTGCCTCTTTGTACCATACCTCTTCAAAGAATCACATCCAACTGTCACATTTTTTCTGTGTTCACGTGATTGGCTGAGTTGTCAAAAGCTGGCTTACGTGTGAAACTCTTTTTTACCAATACAACAGGAGCCCCCAAAGCCTCCTTCTCCAAAACGAACCGTCAACGTGATACACGGGGGTGAAGAAGTAAACGGAGTGATTTCCAAAACAACCACAAAGTTAAAAATTACACATGGGAAACGGGCTCGTGAAAATATGTAAAAAGACGATATAACCTTCGATGATGCAAATATCAGTGGATTAATGCTTCCTCACAACGATGCTCTAGTAATATCTTTGCTTATTCATGACACGAACGTAATAAGAGTGTTGATTGATCCAGGCAGTTTAGTCAATATCATTTTGCTAAGAGTCGTGGAAGAAATGCTACTGAGGAATCAATTAATCCCAAAAGTGCGAGCCATATCAGGTTTTGATAACTCTACGGTTATAACAAAAGGAGAAATTGAGCTTACCACTTATGCTGAGGGGGTGATCAAAAGTGCCAGGTTCCAAGTCATCGATACTGACATGGCTTATAACGTGATCATTGGAAGGTCATGGATCCACGACATGAAAGCGATACCCTCGACGTTGCATTAGGTAATTAAATTCCCCTATGAATGGGGGATTCAACAAATCAAAGACGATCAGCAGACCGCAAGAAATATAAACTCTGTGGTACACTACAACAAGAAAATGAAGGTGGAAGAATTATGAGATAAGGGAATCTCCCAAGCAGTTAATACCGCCCAAACGGACATGAAAGAAGTTACTACCGAAATAGGTACGGAAGGTATTATTGTTGAAACAGGTACGAAAGAGAATACCTACTAGAAGGAGAATCAAGTTTTCATGAAAGGTGTACTATACCACACAGATGCAGATTCCAGACCGGACGTCATTCGTGAACCGGAGGAAGATGAGTACATCAAAAAAACTACGGAAGAGCTCGAAGCTGTTCCATTATCCGAACAAAAGCCTGAGCAGAAAGTGTATATATGCACGAGGCTAGGCCCCGCTCGAAGAGGTAAGTTGATTGGTTATTTAAAGGCTAACGTAGACTGCTTTGCGTGGTCCCACTCAGATATGACAGCCATCCCACCATAAGTGATGACTCATAAACTAAATGAAGATCTATCCTTCGTACCTGTTAAGTAGAAGAAAAGAAATCAAGGACCATTCAAGAACCAAGTGATCGACGAAGAGGTACAGAAACTCTTGAAGATTGGTTCGATACGAGAGGTAACGTACTCTAACTGGTTAGCAAACACCGTGGTAGTACCTAAAAATAATGGTAAGTGGAGAGTATGCATAGATTATACTAACTTAAATAAAGCATGCCCCAAAGATTCATTCCCATTGCCGCATATAGATCTAATGATTGATGCCACAACAGGGCATGAATTATTAAGCTTCTTAGATGCATATTCTGGTTATAATAAGATTAAAATGAATCCCTCAGATGAGGAGAAAACTTCCTTCACTACAAACAGGGGGACTTACTGTTATAAAGTTATGCCTTTTGGCTTAAAAACGCTGGAGCCACCTATCAAAGGTTAGTGACTAAAATGTTCCAAGAACATCTTGGAAAGACGATGGAAGTCTATATTGATGACATGTTGGTAAAATCAACACAAGCACAAGACCTTTTCCAGCACCTCTCTACTGCTTTTTATATTTTATGCAGGTATAATATGAAGTTAAATCAAGAGAAATGCGCTTTTGGAGTGCAATCAGGCAAATTTTTTGATTTCCTTGTGTCAAACAGAGGAATAGAGGTAAATCCTGCTCAAATTAAAGCCATAGAGGAAATACCTGATATTTTAACAAATAAAAAGGACGTTCAAAGACTGACAGGGAGAATAGCAGCTTTGGGTAGGTTTATTTCTAAATCTTCCGAAAAAAGTTTTAANTCTGAAGATTTATCTATCGAAACCGCCATTGCTTTCAAAACCAAAAGAAGGGGAAATATTGTACATCTACTTGGTTGTCTCAGAAATTGCTGTAAGTGCAGTATTGGTAAGAGAAGAAAAAGGTAAACAATCACCCGTCTATTATGTAAGTAAATCTTTGCTAGATGCTGAGACTAGATATCCATATCTAGAAAAGTTAGCCTTAGCTTTAATAATGGCATCTAGAAAATTACGACCCTATATTCAATGCCACCCAATCACCGTTGTGACCTCATATCCTTTAAGATATATTCTGCATAAACAGGAAATATCAGAAAGATTAGCCAAGTGGGCCATAGAATTAAGCGAGCATGAAATAATCTATCAGTTTAGGACTGCAATTAAGTCTCAAATACTAGAAAATTTTGTTGCTGACTTTAGTAATAGCATTGTATCTGAAGTAGAAAAAGAGTTACAACTCTTTAACGGTTTTAATCCAAGCCTATGGATCATGTTCACCGATGGTTCTTCAAATATAAAAGGTGCCGACTTAGGCATAGTCTTGATATCACCCATGGGTGAAAAGACACGGCAAGCTATCAAGTGTTATCGTATAACTAGCAATGAAGCGGAATACGAAGCTGTTATTGTAGGGCTTGAACTTGCACGGGAGCTCTCAATAGAGCAAATTGTGATCAACAGCGACTCCCAAATGGTAGTAAATCAGATACAGGGGACTTACATCGCTTGAGAGACTAGAATGCAAAAATATCTTGAAAAAGCACGAGAGCTCGTGATACAATTCAAAACATGGAAGGTAACGCAAATACCTAGAGAGGAAAATGCAGAAGCAGATGCATTAGCTAACCTTGCAGCAGTCACGGAAGTAACGAACAAAGACAATACAATTGTCGTTCAACTATTTCATTCAATAATAGACCAGGACAAGAATGAGGTAACTTTCAACAACATAACGTGGGACTGGAGAAACGAAATTCTTAATTTTTTGCAGAATGGCATCGTACCTGAAGACATGAAATCAGCTCAAGCACTTCGCCGCAAAGCTGCACGGTACTGCCTTATTCCCAACTCACTTTATCGCAAAATGTTCGGAGGACCCCTAGCTAAATGCCTCAGACCTAACCAAACAGAATTTTTTGATGAAAGAAGTCCACGAAGGACACTGTGGAAATCACTTAGGGGCGAGATCCTTACTGATAACACTAATCAGAGCCGGATACTATTGGCCTAAGATGGAAGAAGAAGCCGAGAATTTCGTATCCAAATGTGACAGATGCCAAAGGTTTGCCAATAACATGCATCGAACAATGGAATTATTACATCCAATAATATCCCCATGGCCTTTCATGAAATGGGGTATGGACATAGTGGGTCCTCTTCCCACAGGTAAAGGACATGTACGGTTTTTACTCGTACTAACCGACTATTTTACAAAATGGGTAAAGGTATAAGCGTTCAAACAAGTGCGAGAAAAGGAAGTTAAAAGCTTCTTATGGCGAAACATAATATGCCGCTTTGGAATACCAAAGGAAATCATGTGTGATAATGGCCAACAATTCATAGGCTCGCAAATCACAAAATTCTTCGAAATTTGGCAAATCAAGCGGATCACTTCAACGTTGTACCACCCCATGGCTAATGGTCAAGCTGAGTCAACAAATAAGGTCATCATCAAAAATCTAAAGAAGCGGCTGGAAAAAGCCAAAGGAAATTGGCCTGATGAGTTACCAGCGGTACTATGGGTATACAGAACAACTTCAAAGATATCCACGGGGGAAAATCCGTTCGCACTTGTTTATGGCTCAGAAGCCTTAATACTCGTGGAGATTGGCGAACCAAGCATAAGCTTCTCAACAACCATGGAAGGTGAAAATGACGACGAATTAAGGACTAACCTGGACCTGCTCTGACCACGGAGAGAAGCATCATTGATACAGATGGCAGCTCAAAAACAAATCATAAAGCATTATTAAAACCATAAAGCTCATCTCAGGTACTTTAAGATTGGGGAATTCGTCCTCAAAAAAGTCTTTCAATCAACGAAAGAAGCAGGTGCAGGAAAGCTAAATCCAAAATGAGAAGGACCTTACAAAATCCGAGGCATAGCTGGGAAAGGCGCCTATGAGTTGGAAGCTATGGACGGTAGAGTTCTACCAACAAGCTGGAACACCATCCATCTAAAGAAGTATTACTTCTCAAAGAAAAGAATACCCGTCAGGTATCACACGTTCGATTTTATTTTTAACATTTAAAAATTTACTAACTTTTTTAGATGATAGGCACAAAGCTAACACATCACCAGATGATGATTTTAGACCTGCAAATACACGAGGAAATAACACAATTCCCGGTGTAGGATTACACTTTCTGATGGACGTTTTAAAAGGGTTAAGCAGTCATCATCTAAAAAACTATATACCTTCGAGTCCGGAATGTTTTTCCTTTCCAGGAAAAGGACCACAAGGAAGGAATAGTCAAATGCTCGAGATTTCATTCTTCAAAGCTCAAAAACTTGGGGGACTATACAGTATGGAATGCTAAGACGAAGCAAAGAAGACTATCAGAAAGTCAAAAGCTCGAGCCTGAAGACCCATCTACCCAACAAGACAAGTGACACGAGCAGAATCGAAAGAAATCAAAAGAGCCATCCAAATACAAAGCCTAATGCAAAAAGCAAAAGCCTTCGAACATATTCATGTTGAAAGACAAAATATTAGTCACGAGAAAGAAATGTACATCTTTATACTTATTCAAAGCTCTTGTAACAAAAACAGCTAGGGGTAAAAGATCATCATCAATGTACTCATTCAAAATACTGTTCTCAAATAATACAGTTATGGATGAAAGATCTAAATCCTTGTATTTGTTCAAGAAACTGTTATCAAATAAAAACAGTTACGAATAAGNATATATCAAATCCGTTAAACAAAAATAGTTGCAAACATGAGTTTTAGACGATAGCCAAACACATGTAAAATGTTATGGAAGTTCAAACAAAAAACTTTTGTTGGAAACATTCTTAAACATGTGTAAAATTCCTATCACTCTATTGCATTATCATGAAGTTGAGACGTCTTCTTCATGTCAATTATAAAGGGCCCTCTTCTATAAACTATGCCTATTACAAAAAGGCACACATTTGATATGACACCCTGCCTATTACAAAAAAGGTACGAGTAGTCTAAAGCATTTCCCATGCAAAACTCGAAGGTAAAACTAAAACCTCGAAAAATGAAGCATGCAAAAAGACTTAAAGAGTGAAACAGAAACTCAACAAAAGTCGAACTAACATTTATATATTAAAACGGCTAAAACTAAGTATTAACTTATACTTAGTCATAGAAAATTTTTATATACATTGTGGTTCCCCTATGTTGTCATTTGGGGACTTAAATGAAATCCAAATTTACCCCCGAAGAGACTGGGGGTAACCACCAATTGATACAAAGAAAAAGAAAAAAAAAAGGGATAAACCAACTAAATCTTTTCAAGAGAGGGGTTGACTTCAGTGGCAGAAGGAGAGGGAGCAAATGGGGATGAAGAGGCATGAGAGGCTTGAATCTCACTATCAGGTGAAGAGAGGTTATGACCTTGTTGAGCCTTCTCCATGGCTTCCTTAGTTTTGGCTATTTCAGCACTACGGTCAAAACCCTCTTGATTCATTTCCATCAATGTGTCAAGGCGAGAATTCATATGCGCACAACTCACATCGACATCAACTACCTCTTCCAAATCTTCATAATCCTTTGCCCATACTTGAAGCTCAACTCTCAATCTATCCTTCTCCGCTTCCGCAGCTTCATGGGCGGCCTTTAATGGAACAATCGACTCCTCTAAAGTTTGAGCTTTGTCTAAAGCCCTACAAAGGTCTTCTTGAGTATGAGTTAGATATTTCACGAGCTCGCCTGAGTATTCCTCCTTCTTCCCCAACAAGTTCTTCAAGTCTCTAATCTTTTTTGAGGCACGGGACAGCTGCTTCGCGAATGAAGACTCCATAACACTTTTATCCGTATCAGCTTGACTGCAAGAAGCCCTTTCCACTGCCAGTTCTGCTGCCATGAGTCTCATCTACCGCTTTAAGGTACTCATTTCCTCTTCTAAAGCATCCATGTCAATCCTTAGGCTATCATACTGTGCTCTCCAATTATCAACATCGGCCTGCAACCCTTTTGTCTCTTGGTCCGTGTTTGAAATCCTCTTCATAAGCTCCATGCCTATAAGGTTAATCTACCAGAAATAAACCAGTCAAATATGGTAAATCTCATATACAAGAGTGAAAGAGGATAACTTGCACCATACCTTCAAATAAGTATGCACGACCTCATTGGCCCATGTAAGAGCACTGTGGCTGGCTAGGTTTGCTTTCTCAGAGGGACCTATCAAAGGCTTGAGCCACACTTCGGGCTCACCCGTTTTCTTGAAAAGGTTCCCCTCAGCTGGAACCTTTATTACCACCTGCCGCATCTCTCTGCTGGAAGACCCTACTTCCCTAACAGAAGGCATGGAAGCAGGCAGAGATGGAACAGTAACAGGCACGGAAGGTTGAGGAGCTGGAGAAGCCACGGGCAAAGCAGTAGGCATAGAGAGTTGAAAAGTGGAAGAAGTTACAAGAAAAGCAACAAAAAAAGTTGAAATAGCCAAAGGAACAGACGAAACAACTTCTCTCAAAGAAGCAGGAAAGACATCAGCCAAAGGGACGTCGTCAGGAGCAAGATCAACACCCTCATGAATAGGGGAATGTGAAACATCATCAAGTACAGGGGGCTCAATCACAGACGCGGAAGGCAAGGTTGAGGCTGTAAGCTCATCATCTAAAACCATTCACCTTCTCCTTGGCCTGTGCACTAAAGCACCCTCTTCTTTCTCTTCTACGGAACGAGACTCACTAATCTTCCTCTTGGAGGAAGATGAACCAACAATAATTTCCTAGGCCTGAGCCAAGGAAATCTTTCGGATAGATGAAGCAGACACCCCACGAGCAGAGAACCCTATTAAAAAGGGAAAAAGTTAAACAAAAAAAAGAGACTCGAGTAAGAAAAGAAGCAAGAACAAAAACTTCACTTACCATGGGTCTTTACTTGCCAACCATACATCCCATCGAGGTACTTCCATGATCTCTCTTCTGAAGGAGCCACAGATAATAATTTTTCTACCCAATCACGAATACCGGAGACATTCTCAACATTATTCATGATTGTTCAGAGAAGAAAAAAATAGATACGGTGTTAATAAAACATCTCAAGTCAAAACAAGAAAAAGTGACTGCGAGCTAAAGCATACTCACGTGTGCGATTCCACTTCTCAGGGAAGGGAAGATTTTCTTCACCCACTAAACCAACAGTGGTTACAGCAACATACCGGAGATACCAGCCCCTATCCTTATCGTCTCCAGGGGTTACCAGCACTCTTTTGCTTCTAGCAGTCAGAGTAAAACCCCTTCACGAAATAAGGTAGGAGAGTAGAGGTGAATAAGATGGTTGAAGGTAAAAGGAACCGAGACTAAAGAAGCCAAACTCCTAAGACATGCGACAACTCGCCACACAAGCGGGCCAACTTTTCCTAAGCAGATATTGAAAAAACGGCAAAACTCAATCATAACTGGGTCAATGGGGAGGGGTCTAAACCCTAAAGTGAAAGGATACGTATAAGGGAAATTTGACCCTCAGTTATAAGGGTTGGATATATTTCGACACTATCAAGAGAAGAAGATTGATCTGCTAGAACTTGACTATCCCTAGAAAAAACAAACTCAGCAGGGAAAATTTCATCGACTCCAGGTTCACGAAGGCGTTCACCTCTACCTCTAGACAGAGACCGAGAAACCCTAAACCTCGGACAAACTGGAGATCTAGTGGAAAGAGGAGGAACTATATGAGAAGAAGAGGAACCCCTCAAAGGAGTAGATCCTAGACTTCTAAGTCTACCACCCCTCCGACTCCTAGTCGGAGCAGAAGATGGCGTTAAACCCTCAATATCTATTACTCTTTGAGGTTGGTTTGAAGAAGACATGTTTACAAAGGCAAAAAAGAAAGTTCTTTACAAAAGACAAAGTTAGAAAAGTGTTTTACGAAAGAAAAGAAAAGAAAAGATATATTTACACTTGAAGACAACCGTCAAACATGAAGAAAAAGGAAAATAATGATGAAAAGTCATAATTGAAGATGTCACTTCGGGACTGGCACAGCCGCAAAAAGCCCTAAAAGGTGCTGAGTAAATGCAGAACCAATCCGAAAAGGGCACGTGGTATGAGCATTAAATGGAAGTGACAAACGACGACTATGGTGCAGAGAAGGATACAATGATTCAAGGAAAAGCGGCGGCAAAATATTCCCGCCATAAATGAATATCCACTTACCAAATATTTATCGTTAAATATATAGTAAGTGGGGGGAACTATCTGTATAGGTAAAAAAGAGTTTCACACGTAAGCCGGCTTTTGACAACTCAGCCAGTCACGTGGACACAAGAAAACACAACAACTGGATGTGATACTTTGAAGAGATACAATACAAAGAGGCACGGTTCAGTAAACCTACGAACTTATCAGCCACGGGAAACTCAACTTGATAAACGGGAGAGAGGCACGGTCAGAATGAATCTAGACAAAGTTACGCGCAGATTTAAGGACCCACAATTGATTACTCGAACGTTATGTAACCGAACCCCAATTACCATTATCTTTTGTAACGCCTCATTAATGTCATAATTATTCATTAATGAGTAACCATATCAAGAGTCGTACGTTGTAAGAATCTATTATATAAGGGAGGTGAATACAGCTTGTAAAGGCATCTGATTCTCGAATACAATTAACTTTGATTTTTTATTTGTGCAATACTGTCTATTATTCATTTTTCTTCATTACTTTGATTATCAGTAACCCGTATTCATCTTTAAAATAAACTTTAGTCAAAGGGTCTAATTCTTTGGTTAAACATCCACGTCCCAAAATCCGACAAAAGTCACAAAATACGGAAGCCCATTCAAGCACGAGTCTAACCATATCAAATTTACTCAAATCCGATAACAAAATCCCACTCAAAATCTCAAATATCTAGCACAAGAACTCTTCTTCATTTCCCCAATTTTCCAACCAAATCAAAATTTAGATGTTGGAATCAACGGCTTAATCGTGGAAATTAACCCAAACTAGACAGGAATCACTTACCAAAAACACCCACATGAAAATCTCTAAAAAAATTGCCTTCTACCGAGCTCCCAAATAAATTTATGTTATAAACTCAAAACCCTCGTTATTCAAACTTTTATTCTGCCTAGTTACTCCTTCATCGCGAACGCGACCTTCCCTTCACGTTCGTGTAGAACAACTCAGACTGCCCCTCAATTAACCCTTCGCGAACGCGTCCTTGCCGACCTCACTCATCGCGAACGCGACCTCACCAACTCGTAGAACAATAACATGTGGTCGCCAACTGACTCTTCCCTTCTTCGCGAACGCGTTCCCCATCTCGCGTTCGTGATGCATTCTCTGCCCAACCTTCACGAAAATGTCCTCTTCTTCACGAACGCACCCTCTTGTTCGCGAACATGAAGAATAAATCTCCCTCAGCCTCCAGATATACTTTGCGAACACGAGACCACTCTTATGAACGCGTAAAAGGAAACCAGAACAACTACACCAACAATCTTCAGCTAAGAAGCCAAGTCCAAAAATGATCCGTCAACCATCTAAAACTCACCAAAGGCCCTCGGGATCTCAACCAAACATATTATCAAGTCCCATATCAACATACGAACTTAGTTGAACCCTGAAAGTGCTTTAGACAACATCAAAAATACGAATGACACATAGATTCAAGCCTAATGAACTTTGAAATTTCCAATTTCTATAAACGACACCGAAACCTAACAAACCACGTCCGATTGACCCTAAATTTTTCACACATGTCACAAATGACACCCCCGACCTACTCCAACTTCCGGAATAAGAATCCAACCTCGATATCAAAAAGTCCACTCCCGAAAAAAATTCCCAAAAATCCAACTTTCGCCTAAAGCCTAATTCCACGACGGACCTCCAAATCACAATCCGGACACGCTCCTAAGTCCAAAATCCCCCAACAGAGCTAACGGAACCATCAAAATTCTAAACTAGTGTCATTTACACATAAGTCAACATCCGTTCAACTTTTCCAACTTAAGCTTTCCGTTATTAGACTAAGTGTCTCAATTCATTCCAAAATCTTTTCAGACCGGAACCAACTAACCCGGTAAGTCATAAAATAACAGTAAAGCAAAAAATGAGCAGTAAATAGGGGAACGAGACTACAACTATGGAAACGATCGGCCAGGTCGTTACAATACCGTCTGGCAACAACACAACTCTAGCTTGCTAAGGCCAAAATAATAGGCACTCTCTTGCATCATCTTTCATGATCTCACACATATATTATCTGTTGATCCCAATTTTGCCCTCATATTTTATAAAATATTCCATATACCTTCAAAATATCATTTTCACTATTACTCAGCCTATAGGGGTCACATAAGTATTTTCTATAATTTTTAAAGTTTTAAAAATTATTTTCTTGCATTTAAATTATTAAAATATTTATTCATTATCCTTTCAAATTATTTTGAGGTGATTTAACCATACAAATTTATTATTTATACCCACATGCATGTTTTATAACATTTTTACTTCATTTCATATCATTATACTTGCATTTTTATGCTATTTACACATTTTTGCAATACTAGCTTATATATTACAATTAATTGCACATATTATTTTATTTAGGGTCAAAATGACTTTTTTATATTTTTATAATCTTCAGTTGTTATTTAACATACTTATTTGCTTAAATGATATTTTTATAGCTATTTTATGTCACAACCCATTTCTCCCTCTGTAAGACGTTGTGACGGCACCTAGTCGCTACGACTAGATAAGCCTAATAAAATTGCACTGTGAGTAATATATGTATATATATATGGATCGGGTTGCACGCCCAACGAGCCTTATGGATGTATATGTGTCGATCGGGTTGAACACTACAATGAGCCTTATGGCTATATACATGGGATCGGTCTGCATGCCGCAGCACATTTCATTGATTTATGCCATGATTGGCTTGATATAGTTCTTGACTGAAGAAGCCCCTCTGGAGTCTGTCCACACCCCTAATGAGCGCAGGTACCTACTGAGTGTGAGTGCCAAGTGCCGAGTGAATGGGAGGGCTGAGTGACTGTTTCCATGAGAGGATGTATTTGACTTTATGGTTGTTGCACTTAGCTGCCATGCATCACTCTCTAGAAAATTTCCGAAAGATATTACGCCTTATTTCACTTAAACTGGTTATGACGTAACTGATTGAATTTAAATTTTCGAACTTGAAAGCATGCCTACTTTCTTATGTTGAGATTACTAAAATTGATCTAAAATTATAAGACTCGGCACTACTTTCAGTTATTTATTTAGTCTTGTTACTTATTGAGTTGGTTGTACTCACACTACATCGTGCTCTTTGTGTGCTGATCCAGGTGTTTTCGGACACAGAGGGTGTTGATTCACTGCGCAAATGATCTTCTTGGAGATTTCGAGGTAGCTGCCAGAGTTTTTGCAGACCTTCTCTCTCGTTCCCTATCTTTCCGCTTATTTTATTTAATATCAGACTATATTAGACAATGTTTTCCTGACTTGTGATGTAGAGATGCTCATGTACTTAGTGACACCTCGATGTTGGGAATTTCCGCGTTGTGTTTTTTTTTTTTTTTGATTTTCTATCCTGTTTACGAGAAGTTTTAATATTCAATTATTTTTAATCATATTTTCTGCTAAGTGTTGGAGTTATTTCATAAATGTCTCCCATCCTAGTACTACCAGCTAGGGCCACGAGAGGCCGAGACCGCGGTAGGGGCCGCGACAGGGGCAGTGGTGCAGCTCGTACAGCAGCTAGGGCAGCACCTGCAAATCCACTAGTTGCTCCAGCTCAGGAGCAGGTTCCAGATGTGGCTGAGCCAGTGGGGCCAACTCAGGCACCAGTTGCTCTTATCGTGATTCCAGCCCTTCAGGAGGCGTTGGCCCATATATTGACTGTTTTCACTAGCCTTGCTCGGGTGGTTTTGGCCAAGGCCGCACCGACCCTTCTCATGTCGGGGGAGGTAGTCATACCCACACTGTCCATACTCCAGAGCAGGTGATGCAGGGACTTCAGACACCGGGGGTACTACTAACCCAACTGGTTGCAGCTGCTCAGGCCCTAGTGGTCCCCGTTATGACCGATGATGGGGAGAGCAGACTTGAGAGATTTAAGAGGCTTTATCCTCCATCATTTAGCGGTACTGAGTCAGAGGATTCCTAGGTCTTCTTGGATAAGTGCTAGCGGATTCTTCGTACACCAGGTATTCTGGAGACCAGCAGGGTCTCATTCACTACTTTTCAATTTTTGGGGCTGCCTTCAGATAGTGGGTGGCTTATGAGAGGCGTAGGCTGGCCGGCCGGTGCAGCAGCACTTACATGGAAGGAGTTCTCTGTTCTCTTTTTGGAGAAGTTCGTGCCACAGTCTCGCAAGAGAGTAGCTGCGCAGACAATTTGAGCAGTTACGACAGGAGGGCATCTCTGTGACGCAGTACGAGATGAGGTTTTCTTATTTGGCTCGTCACACAGTTTGGTTGGTCCCCACTGAAAGGGAGAGGATTGGGATGTTCATTTGTGGCCTCACATATGAGCTGCAGTTGCTTATGACTCGAGAGAAGGTGTCTGGCGCTACTTTTGACGAGGTGGTGGACATTGCTCCGGGGATAGTTCTACCACGGTAGGGGTCATCCTGGATTAGGTGGTTTCAGCGGTGTTCCTTTTGGGGAACAGTTCTACTACAGTAGGGGTCGTCCTTAGGCATGCTCGGACAGCTCGTCAAGTTCACCGTGGTGCATTATCCGGCCATGGTTCATACATTTTTCATCAAGGTCAGACATCTCTCAGTGCCCTTCCAGCTCAGAGCTCATCTCCTGCTCCACCAGTTCAGGGTTCGTCTATGACGGGTCCTTCTAGTAGTTATCCCGGTGCTCGGGGATCCCTTTATTCCCCACCACCATTGCCAAATTGGGGTTTCTACGATTCTAGGGAGCTTGGTCATATCAGGAGGCAGTGTCCCCGCCTCTTGGGAGGTTCAAGTCATCAGAGGAGTTATACTACGACTTTAGCACCAGTTACTTCACCATGTGCCCAACCAACTTGGTCTGGGGCACAGTCAGCCAAGGGCCGCCAAAAATGGGGAGGCCGGGCTCAATTCTATGTTATTCCTGCTAGACCAGATGTTGTTACTTCATATGTAGTCATCGCAGGTATTGTCTCAGTATGCCATAGTGATGCCTCTATATTATTTGACCCTGATTCCACTTATTCGTATGTTTTATCGTGTTTTGCTCATTATCTGGATACACCATGTGAGTCCTTAGTTTCATCTGTTCATGTATCTACACCAGTGGGCGATACTATTATTGTGGACCGTGTATATCGTTCATGTGTAGTGACTATGGGGGATTGGAGACTAGAGTTGATCTCTTATTTATTAGTATGGTCGACTTCGATGTGATCATAGGTATGGTTGGTTGTCTCCATGTCATGCTGTTCTGGATTTTCACACTAAGACCGTGACGTTGGCAATGCCGGGGTTGCCAAGGATTGAGTGAAAAGGTTATCTAGACTATGTTCCCAGTAGAGTAGTTTCATATTTGAACGCCCAGCGGATGATTGGGGAGGGTTGCTTATCTTATTTGGTCTTTGTGATTGATGTTAGTGCTGATACCCCTACTATTGATTTTGTTCCAGTGGTGCGAGATTTCCCTGATGTGTTTCCTGCATACTTGCCGGGCATGCTGCCCGTCAGGGATATTGACTTTGGTATTGACTTGGTGTCGGGCACTCAGCCCATTTCTATTCCTCTGTATCATATGAACCAACTTAGTTGAAGGAACTGAAAGAAAAACTTCAAGAACTTCTTGATAAGGGGTTTATTAGGCCTAGTGTGTCGCCTTGGGGTGCTCCAGTTCTATTTGTGAAGAAGAAGGATGGTGTTATGCGGATATGCATTGATTACAGGCGGTTGAACAAAGACACAATCAAGAACAATATCCTTTACCACACATTGATGATCTGTTTGACCAGCTTCTGTAATGACTCGATCGGTAATTTTGAGCTCCAGCACGTCATTCAGCGGTTTCAGGCCTTGAGTAGCTTCACTTCAGACGTTATGACTTGTGCGTGTGGTCAGAATTTAATTTCGGGAAGTTCAGAGTTGATTTGGAGAGAAATCTCAAATTTCAGAAGCTTTAAGCTCGAAGAATTGGCTAAGGTTAGACTTTTTAGTAAACGATCTCGGAATCAAGATTTGAAGGCTCCAACAAATTTTTATGATGATTTCTGATCTGGGCATATGTTCGGGTTCAATATCGGGTCACATGGGAGAATTTCGGCGCTTATTGTGGAGAGTTGGCATTTTGAAAGTTTAAGAATTTCATAAGTTTGGTTTAAAGTAGATTTGGATATATTATGAAAGTCTGTTTTGGGGTTCCGAGCCTTGGAATAGGTTCATTAAGTCAATTGTGGCTCGTGTGTGAAATTTGAAGTCATTCCGGATTGATTTGATAAGTTTCGACGTCGAATGTAGAAGTATGAAATTTTAAAGTTCATTGAGCTTGAATTGGGGTGCGATTCATGGTTTAAGCGTTGTTTGATGTGATTTAAAGGCTCAACAAAGTTCGTATGATGTATTAGGATAGGTTGGTATAATTGGTCAAGGTTCCAGTGGGCCCGGGTGGATTCTGATTGGTTAACGGATTGAATTTGGCCTTATTAAAATGCTGGTTGCAACAAATCTGGTTTAACACCTACGACGTTTTGGCCGCAGGTGCGGAGTCGCAAAAGCAATACTGTGGCCGCAGAAGCGACCTTTAGACTAAGCTGGGTGGCCGCAGATGTGAGTTTATATCCGCATCTGCGAGCTCACGGATGTGAAAGGGACTCCACAGAAGTGGAAAATGAGAGGTGCAGCTGGGTCGCAGAAGCGGAAGGGCATCCGCACATGCGAGGGCGCAAAAACGCCTGGTAGACCGCAAAAGCAGTTGCGTAGGAGCGTAAAATGGTCTGCAGAAGCGGATTTCACCTGGCTTGGAGGGAACCACACATGCGATGGAATTCCCCCCAGGTGCGGCTGGTGTTCCGCAGGTGCAGAAGGTCGGCTAGGCAGATTGTTTTAAAAACGGGACTTGGCCCATTTTTCTTCCATTCTCACTTGGTTTGGGCGATTTTGGAGAGCTTCAAGGGGATATTTTCATCAAGCAACACAAGGTAAGTGATTCCTACTTATTAAAAGATAAGTACATGGTTTATATATGGATTTAAGCATGGAAATATATATAAACTTGGGATTTTGGTAGAAAACCTAGAAATTGGTATTTTTGGATTTTGACCAAGAATTTGGGCATGGAATTTGGAATAAATTATATATTTCAGTTAGTAATGTTATGGGTAATGTTTTTCTTCAAAAAAATTCAGAATTCGGGCACGTGGGCCCGAGGGTTGGTTTTATCGACTTTTCGAGCGGAGTGGGGAATTGTTATAAATTGATTTATTTGGAGTATTAGAGTATATATTTATGGATTTGCACATTTATTGGCTAGTTTTGGAGCGACGAGCATCGGCTTAGGGTGTTAGAGTGGAGTTGGAGCCGGGATTATGGAACTTCGGAGCGAGGTAAGTCTCTTGTCTAACTCTGTGGGGGGGAAACTACCCCTAGGTGTTGTAATTGATATTTTCTGCTTGTTGCGGGGGCTATGTACACACGAGATGATGAGATTTCTTACATAGCTACTTTTATGTTATTGTCCGGGTAGACTCAGGTTTACCCCATGCTATAACTGTACTATTTGAGTTATCTCTGGCCTATTAAAGTCCTTTACTTCATATTAATACTTGAGGCTAGATGTGCGTAGAGTGATAAACTTTCTATTGTAGAGATTTGACGAGTTTCATGATTAGCCGCGGAATAATTGTACTCCTCTAATAAATTTCTCCCGCGTTATGCATTCTCATTGAAAGGTTTCCTCAAAGCCCCTTATAACTCATATGTCCCTTCGTGAGTGTGGTCAAGGACCCGTCAAAGTTTCTTATTCTAATGGGATCGGGACTTTTGCCTCGGCAAGATAGATACATCTATGGTTCGTGTTGTTCGACCCTCGGCATTGCGCACATCATATGGGGTCGGGCCATTTTCCTCGGCAGGATTATGTACCACACTATCACCGGAGCGGGTTGTTTGCCTCGGAAATATATATAATAGATGGATTTATGGTTATGTACCAAACTATGATGGGATCAGGCTATATGCCTCGGCATTTCTATGAAACACTTCTATGGAAACGTGTGTATCCTTTGTCAAAAAGCTAGTGTATCTGGGAGTTTTTCCTGATTTCAATTATGATGAACCATCTGGTGAGGTCCTTTATACATATGTGTGTGCTCCGGTTGAGGAGGAAAATACTAACTGAGAGCTTGAGTTTATTTTAGAGAGGAGGATTGTACCACGTATTTATACTTGTTTATTTACTCTGCCCCATATATGCTTACTTCTTATTGTATCTGTCTTATTGGACCACTATTAAGTGTCGATGTTAACCCCTCGTCACTACTTCTCTGGGGTTAGTCTAGATATTTACTGGCTACAGCTTGATTTACGTATTCATAGTACACTTGCTGCACATTTTTATGGAAGTACATATATGTCTGGTGGTCTTCTGGGCGCAGAAGCAAGGATGTTGCGGGGACTTACTATGAGTTGCATTTCATGTTACGATCCACAGTCTACAGAGTCTCCATCAAATTTATTTACATATATTCTTCTTTCTAATTTGTACTCCAGACAGATGTTGTATTGTATTATATTTCCTAGTTGATGTTCATGCACTTGTGCACTAGGTTTTGGGGGTGCTTATGGGTGGTACATTATTGTAGTTGTGAAAATATTATCAGTTACCCTGTGAAGTTCTATTTCTTAGTACTTAATTGATAAAAATTATGATTTCAAAATTACTAAAATGAGTAATTAAGTTAATCATCCATTGTTGGCTTGCCTGACGGTGGTGTTAGGCGCCAACACGACCTTTAGTGGATTTTGGGTCTTGACAGCTTCAGGGTGCGAGGGTGCTCTCTAAGATTGACTTGAGGTTTGGGTATCACCAGTTGAAGAATTGGGACTCGGATATTCTAAAGACAACATTCAGGACCAGTTATGGTCATTATGAGTTCTTTGTGATGTCTTTTGGGCTGACCAATGCCCCAGCAACATTCATGCATCTAATGAACAATGTATTTCAGCCTTATCATGACTCTTTTGTCATAGTGTTCATTGATGATATCCTGGTGTACTCTCATAGCCAAGAAGAGCATGCCTAGAATTTGAGGATTGTGTTGCAGTGGTTGAGGGAGGAGAAGCTTTATGCGAAGTTCTCCAAGTGTGAATTTTGGCTTAGTTCAGTGGCGTTCTTGGGGCACATGGTGTACATCGGGTGGATTCAGGTGGATTCGAAGAAGATAGAGGCGGTTCAGAGTTGGCCCAGACCGTCCTCAGCTACGGAGATTCGCAGCTTTCTCGGCTTGGCCGGTTATTACCATCACTTTGTGGAGGGTTTCTCGTCTATTGCGTCGCCATTGACAAAATTGACCTAGAAGGGTGCTATTTTCAGGTGGTCAAATGAGTGTGAGGAGAGCTTTCAGAAGCTCAAGACTGCCTTGACCACAACTTCAGTTCTAGTTTTGCCTTCAGCTTCAGGCTCTTATAAAGTGTATTTTGATGCTTCTCGAATCGGTATTGGATGTGTCTTGATGCAGGGAGGTAGAGTTATTGCTTGCGCTTCACGTCAGTTGAAGCCCCACAAGAAGAACTACCCTATCCATGATTTGGAGTTAGCTGCAATCGTTCATTCATTGAAAATTTGGAGGCATTATCTCTACGGTGTGTCTTGTGAGGTGCTTATAGGTCATCGGAGTCTCCAAAACCTGTTTAAACAAAGGGATCTAAATTTGAGGCAGCAGAGATAGTTGGAGCTGCTAAAGGACTATGATATAACTATTCCGTATCATCCCGGGAAAGCCAATGTGGTGGCCGATGCTTTGAGTGGAAAGGCACTGAGTATGGGTATCATTGCATTCCTTTCCGTTGGGGAGAGACCGCTTGCACCTGTTGTTCATGCCTTGGCCAAGCAGTTCGTGAGATTAGATCTTTCGGAGCCTAGTCGGGTTCTAGCTTGTGTGGTTTCTCGATCTTCCTTGTATGATCGCATTAGAGAGCTCTAGTATGATGATCCATATTTTTTTGTCCTTAAGGACAGGTTTAGCACGGTGATGCCAGAGATGTTACTATTGGGGATGATGGGGTATTTGGGATGCGGGGTCGGATTTTAGTGCCTAATGCAGATGGGCTATGTGAGTTGATTCTTGAGGAGGCCCATAGTTCGCGGTATTCCATTCATTCGAGTGTCGTGAAGATGTACTAGGACTTGAGGCAACATTATTGGCGGAGGAGAATGAAGAAGGATATAATGGGGTTCGTAGCTCAGTGCCTTAACTATGAACATGTAAAGTATAAGCATCAGCGACTAGGTGGGTTGCTCCAGAGGCTAGAGATTCCAGAGTGGAAATTGGAGCGGATTGCCTTGGATTTTGTAGTTGGCCTCCCGAGGACTTCGAGGAAGTTCGATGCTATTTGGGTGATTGTGGATTAGCTGACCAAGTCTTCATACTTCTTTCCAGTTCGGACTACTTATTCTTCAGAGCGATTGGCTAAGATTTACATCCGAAAGATTATTCGCCTTCACAGTGCGCCAGTGTCCATCATTTCAGATCAAGCTACGCAGTTTACATCGCAAGTTTGGAGAGCCGTGTAGTGAGAGTTAGGCACCCAGGTGAAGTTGAGTACATCATTTCACCCTCATACAGACGGGTAGTCTGAGCGCACTATTCAAATATTGGAGGAGATGTTACGTGCCTGTGTCATTGATTTTGGGGGTTCATAGGATCAGTTTCTTTCGCTCGCGGAGTTTGCCTACAACAACAACTACCAGTCGAGCATTCAGATGGCTCCATATAAGGCTTTGTATGGGAGACGGTGAAGATCTCGAGTGGGTTGGTTTGAGCCGAGTGAGGCTAGGCTATTGGGTACGGACTTGGTTCAGTATGCTTTGGACAAGGTTAAATTGATTCATGAGCGGCTTCGTACGACGCAGTCGAGACATAAGAGTTATGCCTACCGGAAGGTCCGTGATGTGGCTCACATGGTTGGGGATAAGGTTCTACTACAGGTTTCGCCCATGAAGGGTGTTATGAGGTTTGGAAAGAAGGGAAAGTTGAGCCCTCGATTTATTGGGTCATTCGAGGTGCATCTGAGGATCAAAGATGTGGCTTATAAGCTTGACTTCCCACCTAGTTTGGCAAGTGTTCATCTAGTATTTCATGTTTCTATGCTCCGGAAGTATATCGGCGATCTGTTCCATGTTTTGGATTTGAACACAGTTCAGTTGGATGGTGATTTGACTTAAGATGTGAAGCTGGTGAACATTTTGGATCGGCAGGTTCGAATGTTGACGTCAAAAGACATAGCATCAGTGAAGGTGTAGTGGAGAGGCCAGTTAGTTGAGGAGAATACTTGGGAGACCGAGTGGGAGATGCAGAGCAAATATCCACACCTATTTGATACTCCAGTATGTTTCTAGACCCGTTCGAGGACGAACGTTTGTTTAAGAGGGGGATGATGTAACGACTCGGCTAGTCATTTTGAGAGTTGTATCCCCATTCTCCCATTTATGACTCATATTGTACTTTATAGCTGTTATGTGACTTGCCCGGGTAGTCGGTTCAGGTCCAGTGAGGTTTCGGAATGGATTGAGACACTTAGTCTCATGGTTGAAAACTTAAGTTGAAATGGTTGACCGGATGTTGGCCTAGGTGTAAATGACTTCATAATGGAGTATTGATGGTTTTGTTAGCTTCGTCCGGTGATTTTAGACTTAGGAGCGTGTCTGGATTATGATTTGGAGGTCTGTAGTGGAATTAGGCTTGAAATGGCAAAAGTTGGATTTTTGAATAATTTAATCGGGAGTGTACTTTTTGATATCGGGGTCGGATTCCAATTCCGGAAGTTGAAGTAGGTATGTAATGTCAAATGTGACTTGTGTGCAAAGTTTTGGGTCAATCATACATGATTTGATATGCTTCGGCATCGTTCGGATAAGCTGGAATTTCCTTAGTTTCCATAGGCTTGAATTGGGGTGTGATTCATTTTTGTAATGATGTTTGGGGTGATTTGAGGGATCTACTAAGTTCTTATGATGTTTTGGGAATTGGTGGTATGTTTGGTTGAGGTTCCGGGGGCCTCGGGTGAGTTTCAGATGGTCTACGGATCAATTTTTGGACTTGGTATTTGGCTGAAGACTATTTGTTTGCAAGTTGTTGGTTTCCTTATTTGCGTTTGCGAGAGAAGTCTTACATTCGCGAAGAGTACCTGGAGGTAGACAAGGAATTATTCATCGTGATCGCGAAGGCTGGGGGTGAGTGGTCCTCGCGATTGCCTGAGGGAGCTCCCGTTCGAGTAGAAGGACGAGGTAGGCTAGGTATCAGGCCTTAAGGCTTCACGTTCGCGGCCATGGGGACGCGTTCGAGTAGTCCAAGCTCTTTAACGCATCGCGTTTGCGAGGGTGCAGTCGCGTTCGTGGAAGAGGATTTTCTGAGCAGTCGCTTCGCGAACGCAAGGCTCTTTCCGATTTCGAGAATGAGGCGCACATGGGCAGATTTAAAAGTTAAAAAAATGAGAGTTTGAATTCATAACAAAAAATTTATTTGGGAGCTCGGTGGAAGGAAATTTTTTTAGAGATTTTCACGTGGGTGTTTGGGTTAAGTGATTCTTGCATAGTTTTGGTTAATTTCCATGATTATGCCTTTGATTTCATCATTAAATTTGTGATTTGGGGTGGAAATTTTGGGAAACTGTGAAAACTTCTTAGGCTAGTTTTGAGGTTATGTTCGAGATTGTGGTATCAGATTTGAGTAATTTTGGTATGGGTGAATTCATGGTCGAATGGGTATTTCTGAGATGTGGGCTCGGGGGCCAGCTTTCAGCTGATTTCTGATTAATAACTTCAAATTTTCTGGTGAAATTGACTCCTTTAGCCCGTGTTGATTGTATTGTACTGTTTGTGGCTAGATTTGGGGCATTTGGAGGGCGATTTGCGAGGCAAAGGTTTTTTGGAGTAGAGATTTGCTCGGATTTAGGTAAATAACAGTTCTAAATTTGGTTATGAGGGTATGAAACCCCGGATTTTGGGTCATATGATTCGTTTTGAGGTGACACACATGCTAGGTGACGGGCGTGTGGGCGTGCACCGTAGGAATTGGGACCTGGTCCATTCTATGGAGCCGTATAGATGATTGGGCGTCTGCGGATTTAGGTAAATAACAGTTCTTTCCGCTTATTGTACTTAGTTTCTGACTATAGTAGACAATGTTTTCCAAACATGTGATGTAGACATGCTCATGAACTCAGTGACACCGTGATGTTGGGAATTTCCGCATTGTGTTTTTTTGGATTTTCTATCCTATTTACGAGATGTTTTAAAATTTTAGTTATTTTAAATCCGTTTTCTGCTAAGTGCTGGAATGATTTCATAAATGTTGGCTTTCCTAGTACTACGACATGTGCCGTCATGACATGTTAGGATATTGGGTCGTGACATTAAAATTGGCATACATTTGGGTAAGTGAGTCACACATTTGGGCCTGGTGTTGAGCCATACATGTTGGGTTTGAGCATTAAACTTAGGTTACTTTGGTAAGCCGGTGTTTTGGGTCTGTTGTCGTACAATGAGTAAGACTATTGAAGGCCTAGGGACATTGCTGGGTTATTTTCGTATTGGGCTTGTAATTGCTTCACTGGGCTTATATTTGTTCCGTCTGTAATATGTCATCTCGTATTATTTCTTCCTAGGCCTATAATAACTTGTAAATAAACGGTTCGGGATTAGTGAAAATGGGGGAACTGGGATATTTTATCTCTTGCATGAATGAGTAGAGAACATACCTATAGGATCCTAATTGTTTTGTTTGCCATGCCTCATTATTTGAAATTATTTGTGTACATGCTTGATCACGCTCAACTATGTCTAATAAAAGACTAAACGGGCGTTGCAAATATAATCTGGGGTATTAATCCCAGAGTCGATCCCACAGGGAGTTAACGTATCAAGCAAGCTATCAGAATAGTAAACTATCACTTGGTGTTGTTTAAACTACTACAACTGAATGAAAATATTAAAACTAAAGATTAACTATAATAAGGTGTAAACAATTGTAATAAAGGTCTAAAGTTATGGTTTCCCCCGTCGGTGAACTTCCTTCTCGGATACTTCTTATAGTTTGATTAGTTGTCTCTATCAATCATGAACACTCTATCTACCATAAATCTCTCTCAAGTAATTATGATAATTTACTAGACGCACTCTCTCAAGTTACGCTAGCTAGATTGCATTACAGTTCACTTTAGATTGCACCCGAGGTATCGTTATCTCTAATCCAACCTCTAAACCCTCNCCATTCTCGAACTTACGTCGATTAACTTATGACAAAACTTTAACGTACAAAAATGCGGCATGTAACATCTCATCTCCCAGCTTATATCAATTTACTTATGGCGTACTTCCATGTACGAAAACATGTGGTGTAACACAGGAGGTTCGAGCCCATAAGCATGTCATCGACGTATTCTTGCCACAACATGATTTTCGATGATATTGTTTCTTTTTATTTGTTTTTGGATTTTGAGACATTGTATTTGCTGTAGGCTAAATGGCTAATGTGTAAGGGATATGTCTGAACTAAAATAACTATAAGTAGATATATATGTACCAAAGTTGATCTCAGACAATCAAAGCGGCTCGTGAAAGGTAGGCTGATCACAGAGAATGTGATGCTAGCTCAAGAGATCATTCAAGGGATTGGCCAAAAAAAAGGGGGGGTAATATAGTAATCAAGCTAGACATGGCCAAGGCATACGACAGGCTATCCTGGGTCTTTCTAACTTCAGTCATGAGAAGGTTTGGTTTTGCGGAACCTTGGATAGATATCATCTTGAGATTGGTGTCAGATGCATGGTATTCTATTGTTATTAATGGGTCTAGAAGGGGGTTCTTCACTTCATCGCAAGGTCTGAAATAAGGTGACTCACTATCTCCTTCCTTGTTCATCATAGCTGCTGAAGTATTGTCCAGATCCTTGAACTAACTTCATTCGGATCCAGAGTTCACCCCCTTTCACATGAATCAAAGATGTCCCCCAATCAATCATTTAGCTTATGCAGATGACATTGTGATCTTTAGTGCCGGCAACAACAAGTCAGTCAGATTAATCATGCAACAAGTATGCAATTATGAGAGAGCCTCTGGGCAAAAGGTTAATGGCGACAAAAGATTCTTTATCACAGATCCAAAATCTAGAGCTCAAATAATCAACAGGATGAGAAGAACTAAGGGCTTCATGGCAAATTGTTTCCCTTTTGATTACCTAGGATGTCCCCTATATGTGGGCAGGAAAAAGCTCTCTCATTTTGATCCGATGGTGACTAAAGTGACTAAGCGTTTGAATGGGTGGTAGGGCAGACTTCTTTGTTGTGGGGGAAGAATTGTTCTTATTAAAAGTGTCCTCCAATCTCTATCTATTTACACTCTTTCAGCTATGAGTCCTCCAAAAGGCACCCTCATTTTGATTGAAAAGTATTTGGTTAGGTTCTTCTGCGGCACTTCAGCGGATAAAAAAAAGTATCATTGGAGTGCTTGGAGGAACCTATGCCTACCAAAAGACGAAGGTCGCATTGGCATAAGATCAATGGAGGAAATTAGCAATACTCTAGCCATGAAGAGGTGGTCGCGATTTAGAACTCAGAACACTCTATGGGCAACCCACCTAAGAGCTAAGTATTGCATCAGATCTCATCCAGTGAAAAATAATGGGCTCCAGGTAATTCCCATGCTTGCAAACATATGACTCAAATCAGGGACAAAGTGGACAAAAAAATGATATGGAACATTAATAAGGGAAAAAGCAGTTTCTGGTGGGATAACTGGTCAGGAAAAGGGGCACTCGCAAATTTTTTCCCAAATAGCAGAAAGAGCAAAAATACCGCTGTTATGGAATTCATTCAAGAGGGAAGATGGAACATGAACAAACTCAGTAACACTCTCATTGATCAGTTTTCCTTACACATCAGTGATATAGATATTGGAGATCAGACTCAAGACGACTACGCATTATGTGAGGCCACCACAGATGGCCAATATTCTAACAAAAAGTGCCTGGCACATAATTAGGAGCAGAAAATCAAACAATCCAGCTCTTCACCACATGTGGCTCAGTTGCATTCCCTTAAAAAATCCTTCTTGGCCTGGAGACTATACCTTGGTAAGCTTCCTTTTAACGAAGTTATTTCTACATTTTGTAACCATGTTATTTCCATATGCAGGTGTTGCAACAACCCAAATGAGGACTCAATGCAACATGTATTCATAGAACGAGAAGCGGTACAAAGACTATGTCAAGCTTTTGGATCCCCCCTGGGCATCAAACATGAAAACTGGAACATTAGGAGAGCTTTTACAAGCTGGTGGGAAGCAAAGTAAAAGAACAAAATCCATAAATTCACCCTTCGAGCAGTCCCCTTAGCTGTGTGATGGGAAATATGGAGAAGCTGGAGCGCGTGCAGGTATGGAGATCAAAATAAATTTCGAGTAAGAAGAATGGAAATGCACATAAGTTGGACCATACAAGCGGCTCTAGAATTGGCATTCCCAAGAATTGGTAAAATTGAATCATGAACGATGTTCTGTGATATGATTGAAAGATGGACACCAACATTCATGGTGTTACAAGTTAGTAGGTGGAAACCTTCTCTTGGAAAGATAAAAGTAAATACATATAGAAGCTACTTCAAGGAAACAGGTAAAGCAGGAATATGGGGAATAGCCAGAGACGAACAAGGTGAACTGATTATGACCTTTTCCTTACCCGTCTAGTGTAAAACTAATAACACTGCTGAGGCTCTCTCAGCTAAAAAAGGAATCCAATGGGCTGTCAATCAAGGTTATGGCTATATTGAATTGGAGTTGGACTCACGGATACTTGCCAATATGTTGACGCAAGGAAATAATAATAATCTCAAACTCAAGAAACTCATTGAAGACATCAGGCAGTCTCTCACCTAAGCAGAGGTGAAAATTTTTCACTGTTACAGGGAAACAAATCAAGTAGCGACATGATTGCCAAAAACGCTGCTATTACGGGAGAAAGTTCCTTATTTTACAACTTCCAACACCTCCCAGGAAATGTAAAAGGGCCTTTCCAACTAGATAAATGGAAATTGCCTAGCTTTAGGAAAAGGTACGACAAAGCTAATTTCATTGTAAGTTGATATTTTTGGGTATTAAACATGAGTGGGATGTAATACTTGTAACCCCTCATGTACCGCTGGTTTAGAAGGAGGTCAGGTATATGTCCCCCTCATATGTTCTCTTTTTGGTTGATATAGACATGGTAGGGGTATTTCCAAACCCCCCAACACCACGGGAAATGAAATCCTGGGTATTGACTTAAAAAAAATTCCCATAATTATATTATATACATTCTTTTATCTTTCAATGAGATTCAAGTTAAATATATTGATAGTATAATGAACTTATAAAGCATAATCGATTTTAAATGCATAAATAATGTTGGCTTTTCTATATTCAGGATCGATATAGAAAGAATAGAGTCAAATCCACATTACCCCCAAATAAGTGGAGATTTTGACTACTTATTAGTAGGGGCGATCGATATTTCTTTTGTTATAGTCTGAATGTATTGATTTATCTTCCCGAAATTAATGAAAGTGTGCAAATTACATAAATGTTGAAATTTTGGTCATCCACGATAAAATACGACTCAAAAAGAAGTGTTCAGAATCACAAGAAAGAGCACAGAACTAAAGAAGTGCGGTCTGCATAAGGATTTATGCGGCCACAGAAGAAAGTGCGGACAGCAGAATTCCATCTGCGGCCGCAGATCAAGTAAAAGAGCCCAGCGAGAATTTGGCCAATGTGCGGACCGCACATGAATAGTGCGGCCGTAGAGCAAGGTTTGCACTGACAAATGATTCAAAGTTCAGAGGGTGTGCAAAAGACCAAGACCTGAAGCCTTGTTGAAGTGTGGACCACACAAGAGTTGTGCGGCCGCAGAAGATGCTTTAAAACTGCAATCCAGAATTGTGCGGCTGCAGAATCCAAGATCTTTCCAACTGAAGAAATCTTCGGACTACACATGGAATTGTGCGCCGCAAAACCTCTGGAGGGGCATTTTTGTCAGCGAATTTTAGGCCACTATAAATAGACGAGTTTAACATATTTGTGTCAAGTTTCGAAGTTTGAGTTGTTGTGCCCGTTACTTTTGTCATTTTAGGAAGTTTGTGACTATTTTAGAGTTTAAAAAATATATTTTAACATTTTAATCTTAGTTTATGAGTTTAATTAGCATTTCTTCTTTATTTTCTTCAAGTCCCACTATGAGTGTCACACCCCTTTTTCTTGTGAAAACGGGTTTTGACATGTGACATATCTTTTAAATGGGTGTTAAAAGAGAAGAGTCGCCACCTAATGATTTTAAGGTGCATTACGGCACCTATTGTGCGAATAACTCTGTTCGACTAGTCAACGCCACCAAAGATTGGGTAAGGGCTCAAATTACCTCAAAGAGAAGGTGTTAGGCACTCTTCGAGGTCCACAACTCTGGGTCCCGAACGAACTTAAAATTATGTGGATAAGGCTAAGTTATCAAATAAGCAAAGAAAAAAGGGGGGATCCTACTTTTTTTAGCCTAAAGGATCACCCCGTGCAACATAAATAATATTTCGCAACTCCCTTAGGGTAGGGAGTTACTCATATTATTCAGCAGGCACAGACTATCATCTCCTGCTACCCCATTAATACGTTAAAGTTGTTTACTTAAAAGTGTTCTAATTCAATTCTATGTCGTGCCCTATGCGTGCACTACTTGTCCTACACCTATGGTCCAGGAGGCTTTGGACCTCTATTTAGGTAGTTATAGACCTTATCTAGGATGCTCAAAATGTTAAAACTAAGAGACATATAAAAACATGTAAGACTTCATGTAAAAGTAGTTAAAAGCTCACGTTAACCTCCACACTTAGACAACAAATGCACGCAAAAACATGTTTAGGTTAGGAAGTTTCAGAAATAAGAACCTTAGGCCCTATATACATGATTTCTAGGTGACTTTGAGTTAAAGCATGTAGGCAATTTCAGATGCAAGATGTTGCTTGTAGACAGGATTATATAGTTACTACGAGCTGACTATTGAGATCGCAGGTTTCAAGTTATTAAACCTATAGTTGCTATGTCTAGGTGGTCTACGCAGTAATGGATAATAGAATCTATTGGGAAAAGTACCAGAATTATTCATGCTTTCTAACAATAGCATACATAAAACAGTATTTGAGCGGTTTAGCATTAACAAATTATGACGAGTAATTATACCCTATAGGCAGGATCTCTACCGATTAGAACTTAGAGCTGATTTTATTGATACCTTAATCCTATAGGAATATTTTCTAGATGAACAACGTCAAACAGAATAATTGGAATCTTATAGGCATGATTTCTACTGAATTATGCAAATTGAAAAAAATCAGTGACATTTGTTCCTATAGGCAGATTTTCTAGTAGCACGTAGCAGTAAACATAATTGTAACATTTTTTTTAATTCATGTTTGCTAGCAAGCAGTGTGTGTGTGTGCGCTTCCCCTAATGGAATGATTTCTATAGTGCATATAGTGATTGAATAACGTATATAGCAAGTAAATCAATGAATCCTATAGGCATATTATCAACCCATTTTGTATGCAAATATTATAAGTCTACCCAGTTCCCCTCTTTTACTAACACCCAAATAGTTTATACAAAGTTATTACAGGCCCAGTAATGAGTAAGATACAAATTTTATACAAATAATGACAATAGGCCCACAACAGGCCCAAATGAAATACCCAGCTCTGTATGGGCCTTCAGCAATTCTCATGCAGCATACCCAGACTTCTAACAAGGAGCCATATTCATCAACACAACCATAGAATCTATAAAGGAGCCCAAAGTCAATTCATATAACCATATTGCCAAGCATTGCATCATTTAAACCAACCAGCTCAGATATACAGTAGATAATAGGCATAAGAGGGTTGAATGGAGGTAGTTTAAGTTTCAAAGAGTGACTAAAGACCCAAATACTAGTGTGTCAGAGTTCACAAGGGTCTTAATGGACCCCGAGCAGTGTCACACTAGGGAGGTTAGTAGTAAGAGCCTTGGTAGCCTTGGCTTTCAGCCGGCTAAGAATGAGAAGTTCAAGATAGCATAGGTAATAAGTGAGGGAGAGTGGACAATGATTAAGGGACATAGTTGTACTTAGTTTTAGGAAGCAGATATAGCAAATTTTAAAACACAGAACAGTTAATCAAAAGGCCAACAAGGATTAGAAGAAGGTTCACCATTTAGCAAAACAACACATAGGCATAATCATATTAAAGGAGTTAGGAGAAGCAAGTTTGCAGGATTAGCAGAGATTGTCACACACAGGTGCATGATACCAAACAAGTTGAAACATTGTTGGAAATTACGCTAAGCATACATCCTAATGTTATAAGATAGCCATGTTAACTCACAATACGAAACAACATCAGATATGGTAGGGAAACATAGATCGGGACAACTATTACTGAAGGGATAATGTATCAAACGAGCCAAAATATGCTAAGGGTCATACTAACTGGGAAACTAGTCATGGTTGATAGAAAAGGTCTTAACACAAATTAAAACGCACTACATATGCAAGATTACCATGACAAGGATTCAGAATTGAGTGGGAATACTCATGTCAGATAGTAAATGTAGGCATTCACGTTTCTGACATAATAGGATAATTAACTAAACAAAATCCAAATTATGCAGATGAAGCATATTGAGATAACAAAATTTATAATTTTAAGTAGAACTTAAACAATAATAGGTTCCAACAAGTGTAAAGGTCACACAGTAGTAGCTCGGAACACATTGGCTAAACGGATTTAAGGGAATCTAAATTACTCAAATTAGGCACAAGCATGTTTCAGATCTAGAAACATTACGTGAAACTAATGGTAAATAGACGTAAAATTACTGTAAAAGCTAGCAGAATTGCACACGATAGTAGCCCAAAAATATATCAAGCCATTGATTTCAGAAAATAAGAACATATGCAAATCAGAGATACATAGGGATAAAATTGTAAAATTCAAGTGACTTACCAATCAAACGAACAACTGTAAAGAGAAAAAATGCCACAAGAACCCAGAATCTCAATGCGTCAAAGTTCCCAAGAGCTTCAAAAGAACTCCGGACAATGCTCGCACCAAGAGAGAGTTCGGATAACAAAATCTCGGTGGCCTTGGCTTTTAGCCAGCCAAAATGAAGTACAAAACAAGAGAATGAGGAAATCATAGAACAAAAGCCCCAAATTTTAGTGAAAGCATGTCGATTAAAGTCTTCCCTAAAAGGGGAATATGAGGGGCTTATATAGCAGTAAAAATTGAACGAACAAACAAAGAAAGAAAACCAATCAAACATAGAATAGGGAAAGGAGACATGCCAAAATCGGTTCAAAAATCAATTTAGGAGAGAAATTCGGTAAACCCTAGTTCAAGAGAGAGAGTGCAAATCAACAGAGATCTTAATGAAATCGGACTCACATAGCGTAGTATTGAATGTATGTTGTAATGACCCGGCCAGTCATTTTAAAAGTTAGAGCCCCGATCCCCCATTAACTACTTTCCCCATATCTTATTCTGCTATTTGGGTTATCGGGAGGGTTCGTGTGCAGTTTTGAAAGGAATTGAGGCACTTAGTCTCTTATTTGGGAGCTTAAGTTCGATAAGTCGATCGGATGTCGACTTGTGTGTAACGACCTCGGATTTGAATTTTTTATGGTTTTGTTAGCTCTGTAAGGTGATTTTGGACTTAGGAGCGCATCTGGAATGCAATTTGGAGGTCCGTAGTAGATTTAGGCTTGAATTGGCAAATGTTAGAATTTTGGTGATTCTGGTCGGCAGTGGAAATCTTGATATCAAGACCAGAATGGAATTCTGAAAGTGGGAGTAGGTTCGTGGTGTCATTTTTTACTTGTTTGTAAAATTTGAGGTCATTTGGAGAATATTTGAGAAGTTTCGATGTCGTTTGTAGAATTTAGAAATTTCAAAGTTCATTAGGCTTGAATCCGTGTGTAATTCATGTTTTTGATGTTGTTTGATGTTGTTTGATGGTTCGACTAAGTTCATATGGTGTTTTAGGATTGGTTGGTATGTTTGGTTGAGGTTCCGAGGGCCTCGGGTGTGTTTCAGATGCTTAACGGATTGAAATTTGGACTTGGGTTGAGATCTCTAGTTTCTGGTGTTTCGCACCTCCAGAGGGTAGTTCGCAGGTGTGAACTCGCATGTGCCGTAGATCAGGCGCAAATGCGGATTTGGAAAGGAATGACAGAGGTCACAGGTGCAAGAAATTTTCGCATTTGTGATACCCGCAGATGCGCCCCAGGACCCGCAAGAGCGGACATGGGCTCGTAGTTGCGCACGAGCAGGTGCAGCCATTTGATCGCAGATGCAGACCCAGTCCATTATGTTATTTCCGCACCTACAAGGTATTTTCCGCAGGTGCGGAAATTGCTGGGCAGAAAAGGGGCAGAATCGAGGGTTATTGCTCATTTCAGACAAATTCGATTTTGAGCTCTGGAGAAGGCGATTTGTCGAGGATTTTGAAGAGGAAAACATTGGGTAACGATTCCTAATCCTATTTTGATAACATTTCATTAATATATTGTTGTTTTCCTCATTTAATCAAGGAATTTGAGTGAGAAAGTGGGAAATTGGGGGGAAATGTCCCCCAATCAAATTTCTGAGTTTTGAGTGGGATTCAGACATCGAATTTGGATGATTTTTGTACGAGTGAACTCATGAGTGAATGGGTGTTCTTAATTGATAACTTTTACCCAATTCCGAGATGTGGTCCCGGGGAAGCTTTTTGGGCATTTTCCTATTTTTCTTGTCTTAGCTTCGATTTCATTAGCTAGATTAGTTGCTTGTAGCTATATTTATGTTATGTAATTGATTAGATTATATTTCGGACGCTCGGAGTTGGATACTCGTGGCAAGAGCGTGGTTTCAGATTGATTGAGCTTGGTTCAAGGTAAATGGATTGCCTAAACTTGTGTGGGGGAACTTCCCGTTAGGATATGTAACTATCATGTTTAAATTAGAAAAGCATGCCTACGTGTTTTGAGTATCTATTTGAACTACGTGAAGCATGTTTAGTGAAATTTCCTGTTTCTTTGATTTTAAACCTAGTCTAAGCTGTAGATTTTCGTGCTGCAACTGTTGTGTATTTATGTTGAGCTGTTTATTTACATTGGGACTACAGAACAGTATTCCGGGAGATCCCCCTGTACTGCATATTTACGTTTGGGACTATGAAACGGTATTCCGAGAGATCCCCTTGTACTGCATATTTTCTTTGGGACTACGTAACGGTATTTCGGGAGATCCCCAGCACTGCATATTTCCGTTTGGGACTGTGAGGCGGTATCCCGGGAGATCCCCTATTGCTATTATTGTATTCTGAGATATTGGCTTTAATTGAATTCTATTCCTATTAGATTCCGCATTTAGTTTACTGTAATATTTGTTTCTGTCTTATTTTATCGTATTTATACCGGTATGGCCCTGATCTGACATCGCCACTACTCGACCGAGGTTAGGCTTGTCATTTACTGGGTACCATTGTGGTGTACTCACGCCCTTCCTGCATATGTTTTTGTGTGCAGATCTAGGTACTTCTCGTCCGCCTCAGTATTAGTCCAGCAACAGCAGTCACCGGAGACTTCAAGGTATATCTGCACGCGTCCGCAAGTTCATTGGAGTCCCCCTCTATCATTTACCTTGTTTCCTTCCTGTACTTCTTAGAATCTTTTTATAGTAGACTGTAGATAGATTTTGTAGAGCTTGTGACTCATGGCCAGTTTTTGGGAAGTGTTGCGTATAAATTGGCAAATTGGTTTTACTTATATATGCCAAGCAGCATTTTACCTTTATATAGTCATTTTGATGCTTATTGTTTCCTTCATATTCTTTATTTTTGGTTATTTCAATGTTGATAGGATTACCTAGTCGTAGCGACTAGGTGCCGTCATGACGTCTTTCGGAGGGGGAAAAATGGGTCGTGACAAGTTGGTATAAGAGCTCAAGGTTCATAGGCATCGTTAGTCACAAGACGGTTTATTAAAGTCTCGCGGATCGGTTCGGAGACATCCATACTTATCTTCGGGAGGATATAGAACTGTTAAGAACAATCATACTTCCTTGATTTCCTTGTCGTGCGAGTTATTGACATAAGAATTCTAAAATCTTCTATTTTATTCTTCTCACAAATGGTGAGGACCCGCACCAGGAGATCCGACGATCAGGTGCCCGAGCCCCCTGCCAGAGGTCGTGGTCAGGGTAGAGGACGACTATGCGGTGCAACCAGAGCACCGGCGCAAGCTGCGACAGAGTAGCGCCCAACAACTTCAACTGGAGGGTCGGCACTGGAGGTTCCTATTGCTGCTCCAGGCCTCCAGGAGTCTATGGCTCAGTTCATGAGTATGTTCAGCACTTTAGCTCAGGCTGGACTGATTTCGATAGCTCTCGCCACCTCTCATATCGGGGAGGGGCACAGACTCCCGCAGCTCGTACTCCTGAGCAGAGGGTCAAAATTGATCAGGCCCCATAGTTTATTTCTATGCCCCCGGTGGCTCTAGTTCAGCATGAGACCAAGGGAGCTTCTTCTGAGGCCAAGCAGCTTAGACTTGAGATGTACAAGAAGTACCACCCACCCACTTTCAGTGGATTAGCTTCAAGGGATGCTAGAGTTTTCTTGAGAAGTGTCATCGTATCCTCCGCACTATGGACATAGTGGAGATGAGTGGGGTTTCTTTCACCACTTTCCAACTGAAGGGAGCAGCATATCAGTGGTGGCGTGCCTATGAGCTGAGTAGTCCATATGAGGAAGCCTCCTTACTTGGACTCAGTTCTAAGATATGTTTTTGTGTGAGTATGTCCCTCAGAGCCTCAAGGATTCTTGACGTTCAGAGTTTGAGCAGCTGCACCAGGGTTCTATGACTGTGTCAGAGTATGCAGTCCGTTTCAGTAAGGTGGCTCGACATAAACCGGCTTTGGTTGCTACAGTCACAGAGAGGGTTCGTCGCTTCATTGAGGGACTCCACCACAGTATTCGGACCAGTATGGCTAGGGAGTTTGAGATGGACATCACTTATCAGCAGGTCGTGAGTATTTCCAGGAGATTGGAGGGCATGCTTGCCCGAGACAGAAAGGAGAGAGAGGCCAAGAGGTCTCGAGAGACTGGTGATTATTTAGGAGCTCGTGCGCCAGAAACACGCCATGGTAGGAGTTTTATGAGTTTCCCTGTTCATTCAGCTCTTCCAGCAACCAGTGGTGTTCCAGATCCTCCTAGACCTCAGGAGCCTTATTATGCACCGCCAGTATCTAGTATGCTTCCTGCTCGAGGTGCTATTACCAGCTAGTCCAGTAGGCCAGGTCCGAGTCAGTATTAGCCACCACGTCCTCCGAGGGGTTCTTTTGAGTGTGGTTATACTCGTAATATGGTTAGGGATTGTCCCAGATTCAGAAGGGATGCACCTTCAGAGACTTCTCAGCCACCACGTGCTCCACCAGGTCCTCCAGCTATTTTTCCAGCCCCAGCTGCCGCCCCACCTACTCAGGCAGCTCGAGGTGGATGTCGGGGAGGTCGAGGTCGCCCTAGCCGAGGAGAACAAGCCAGGTATTATGCCCTCCCAGCACGTTCAGAGGCAGTTGCTTCAGATTCTGTCTGTCGCACCCCTTTTTTTCTCTCCTTTCGGATTAGCCAAGGTTTTTGACATTATTGGGACAACTCATTTCCTTTTGGGAAAAGGGATGTAAGGAATTTGAAGAGTCTCCACCTAACGAATTAAGGTGTGTTAGGGAACCTATTACGGGTCATTTATAACACTAATTGTATAACCAAAGATTGGGTAAGGGCTTGAAGTTACTTCAAGGGGATAGTGTTAGGCACCCCTCGAAGTCTACAATTGTGGGTCCCGACCAAACTTACTTTGTGAATTAATCAGGTGCGAATAAGCAGTCTAAGCACACATATGTAAGTGAATAAAGGTTTTAACACATTAGCAGTCTAAGCACACATATGTAAATGAATATAGGTTTTTAACAGATTAGCAGTCTAAGCACACATATGTAAATGGGTGAAAGGGGTCCTAAGTTGTTTATCCTATAGTATCATATCCATGCAATGCCCGGTAATCACTCCTCAATGAGGGGCTACACATTGCATTTGCACACAGGTCATCATATCCTTTTAGTACTCATTATCCCACCCCTTAGCGGTTATATAAGCCATTTGATTAACGAACTCTAAGTGTGTTGTTACCCGTCCCTTCCTTGTGGTCCCAAAGGAGTTTAGGACCTCTGAATCTGGGTAGTTCTAGACAACCCCTAAGGTATTCAAAAGGGAAAAATCTAGGCGATAGCAAATAACACATTGGACAATCAAATAGGGGGGAGCAGTTAAGGGGCTGATGTTTACCTCTACATATATAGACATATAAGTAGCACATCTCAAACACAGATTCAGGTAATTTCAGAGAAAGAGTCCTACAGGATGTCTAGGTGAACATTAATCTACAGAATATACAACATTGTTTTACAAACTCAATGGCAGGGTCCTAATCAGTTTGCCTACTGATTTTCAAAACCAGTGAGACTTAAGTAGTTTATAAACAATCAGAACACAGTTTCTCATTTTTTACAAGGATATTAGTTACCTAATGCCTGCCTAGGTGTGGGACTGTACGCAATCACAGTTACAGGAGTTATTTATATAATTTGACATTATTCAACCTATGGGCATGATGATCTAGGTGATACAAATTATAACAAGTGATTTATACCAATTTTTGTTTAGAGATATGATATCTATGCGTGAGGCTGTTTTAAACCTTTTCATGGACGATTACTTATTTAGTCGAAGTATACATTATTCAAAACATATGCAAACAGATTCCTAAGAACAGGATATCGAATGCAAACAGAGATGACTATTTTTATTAGGCAGGATTATTTAGTAGCAGGATTTCTAAGTGACAATATTGATGCAGAACAAGAAATTGGAATAGTGATATATGACATGCGATATGCTAAAGAAATAAACTTGAATACCCTAAAACAGGATGTCTAGTGCACATGTTTGGCATGGTTTGAATGCAAATAGACACAACCAGCCTAGAACATGTTTTCTAATGCAAATTTGCATAATGTAAAGCCTAGAAACATGATTTCCACCCATCTTTACTAAAAGGATCATACATCTACCTTCCCCATTATTCACTACTCACCCCAATATTTGCTTACAAATAATTATTACAGACCAATGAATAAATTACATAAATGAAATAGAAATTGAACTATAGGGAGCCTCAAATAGGCCTAAGGCAAACCTGGTAAGGCTAGGCCTTCAATGATCTCAAATGCCAAGGATTTCATAGCCAAGTTTGTGTCTAGGTGTGTCAGAGTTCCCTAAGGACCTCAAGGATCCCGGGCAGTGCTCACACCCAGATTTTCCACAATAGGGACTAAATATGTGCAGTGTGGAATGGTCAGCCTAGTGTGCCAGAGTTCAAAGGAATCTCAAAAGGATCCCAAGGAAGTACACACACTGGAGGGGCAGAACCTATTGACTTAACAGTAAAGTGAGAGTGCTTGACATGGTTTTGAAAGGTTTTTTGACAAGAAAACAGTATTGAAATGACTCTAGAAGTAAAGAGGTTTTCTAAAAAATGTAGAACTGATTTTGTAGTAAAATTAGTTTGAAAACAATGTGAACACTTATAGAAAAAAGCAACCAACCTAATTGGCTACAGAACAAACAGGTCCAGCAGCACTTAACAACAAATTTCACACAGGGCTTATGGGAATTAGGGAAACATAGAACATATCACAAGATGCACAGAAGCTTTCCAGGAATTTTATAGGATTGACAAGTTGATTAGCAAATAGGTGGTAGAGGCATAAAACAACCATATAGAAAGACATATTAACACTGGACAAGTTAGAACACATAGCCAAAGTTACTGTAACATTGGACAACTTAGCAAAGTAGATCAAGCAAGAACATGAGTGAACATATTAGGAAAGCATCACAAGTGTCCATAGCTTAAACATGCTGACAGATTGAAACATGCTAGATAAAGCAGTAGGTAGGTTATTATAAATTAGACATGCTAGTCACAGATTAATCAGAACAGGATTTATCCATGTTTAGGTGAAACAACAATTAAGCAGTGTGGTTTAAACATACTAGTTGCATATTTAATAACAAGGTAGTAAGAAGAACAAGACTAAAGCAGCAATAGAACACATAGAGTTTGGACTTTGAAATTGAATCAGGACATACCAGTTAAGGAGAGAAAGCACAGAGTATAGAGCAGAAGTTGTATAATTACTAGCCTTGGCTTACAGTCGGCTAGATCAGTGAATGATTGCAAGTAACAAAGGAGAATAAAGAGAGCTTTTAAGTGTGAGAGAGTTTTTTGAACTAGTGTTTGTGTGTTTTTGAACTTGTCCCTGTCTAGAAGTGAGAATAGAGGAGAGTATATATAGCAGTTGAGGAGCAGGGCAGAATAAGGTAAAAGAAATCAACACTCAGCAATTAAGGAAATCACATAACCAATTACACGCAAAATCAGCATAGTCTTCCCTTAATGAAGGGTAATACGGTAAGGACATGATATATTTAAGGAAAGAAATTCAAATCAGACGTAAGTAAAGATTGAGAAATTAGGGGTTAAATTAAGGAAATAATCTTGCAAGGAATCAGTAGTATTATTAGCAATTAAATAAGGTAAGAAAAATAATTAAAGTCGTAAATGAGGGAAATAATCAAGAATCAGTCAGTCAAATTCAAAGTGACTCCAATTTTCTAGAGGAATACTAATTTCCAAAAATACAAGTTATGCTAGGCAAAATTCCATAAACATAGAGCAATTAGACGGAAAATAATTCAGAAACCCTAATAGGGATGAACTAGGGTAAAAATCACAAGCAATGAATCTGACTAAGGAAAACATGTAAGTCAAACGCAGAATAAGACAATGCAACAGGTAACGTGGAAAACTCATAATCGAAGTAGAACATTTACACAATTAGGGTTTTCATATAAATCGATTGGGGTTTAGGCAACCTTAGCATAAATCAGTAGAGAACACTTAAGAACAATCGATTAAGCATTAAAAAGTCAGAAAACCTTTTGAGAACACGGCTTAGGGTAAACCCTAGTTTACGCAAAAATAGAAAATCAGTTGAAAACTAGAAAACTTTCAAGGAAAACATGCGAAATATGTTCAATCCGCCTCAGATCTGTACAAATCTGAGAAGATCAAAGATCAAATTAGGGTTTTTAGAAGTAAAACAGAGATGAGAACATAGACTTAGGAATCCATGGATTTAACACGACAATAAGAAGGATCTTACTCAATGGTCGAGCCAAATGGCCTGAAACAGGCGAGAAACCCCAAAGGTGTAAACAGACCTGCCTAGGTCCCTTGAGAATCTCGTCAAAGATCTAGGAGATGGAGATACCATAGCATAGAGGAGGACATTAGAGGCCTGAGGTGGTGAAGAACCACCATAGGAAGGCAGTAGGTTAGTGATAGCGGGGGGAGAATTATGGTTTTTGATAGAGTACGTTTGAGGGAAGAAGAGATAAGTGACGGCGGGGAAATGGGGGAAAATGATTAGGGTTTGGGGGGTTTAGGTGGGTTTAATAATGATAGGAAATATCCTGACCGTTGATCAAAAGTGATCAACCGCCAGGATTGGCCAAGGGTTTTGGGTCGGGCAAGTAGGTATTGGGCCTGGGGTCTTTTGGGCTGGTTTATAAGGGGTATTGGGCTGGTAGATTTTAGGCTAAAATTGAAATAAAAGAGGCTGTTTGTTAAATACCCCAAACAACTGAATGTAAAATAAATAACCAATTAAAAAGTTATTTTTATGCATGGAAATATTTAAAAAATGATTATTTAGTATTTTAAAAATACAATGGACAAATTTCTGGTAATAATATAAAAATGTATGCATGGGCTATAATTGCAAAGTAATTGCAATTATAACCAAAAGGTGCCAATTTGGCCATTTATGAAATAATTTGGACTTAATAGGACCATAAATAGTAGTATTAAGTCAAGAAATGTTCTAAATTCATTTGTGATGCAATTTTATAATTATTTATTAAAAGTAAAATACTAGGAAAATTAATTTTAAAATCTAGAAATTGTGGGAAAATACCAGTTGATGCCAATGCATGATTTTGAAGGCATATATGCATCTTTAAAATTATTTTGGGAAAAATAGGGTATCAACAGTTGCCCCTCTTTACCCGAAGAGGATGAGAGAGTTGTCGGGTAAAGATATGATTGCCAATTTTGACCGAGCGAAACAGTTTGAGAGATTTAGGCCGCACTCTGGCTTCTAAGCTGCCTACATATCCCTGGTTTTACAGGAATCAGGCCGTGTGAAGTTCTGGATTCATCGGCGAAATATATCGATGAAGTCATCACAAGAACATACACAATTTTTCGGGATAGGCGAAGGATTGGTTATGGTGAGAGACCAAGTTTTGAGATAACTGAATGAACTGGAGCGAGATCGCTCCCGCTAGGATAGCAGCTGCTTGTCGGTTCACCTGCAAACAAAGATGCTACAAGCATATATTGTGCCAAAATTTAAACATGATGCAGGTTCCCTTTGGACTATGATAGTCGTCTTCGCACGGTTAGGGATGACGTCCTTAAATGATGTCCTGGGCCATGAATTTTTCGGTGAGAGATTCGCAGGCCATGAAATGATGTTCTCAGGCCATGAGGATGGTGCCTCTGAACTATGACGCCTTTGAATAATGATATGCAAGTTTGAGAGAGATCCTCAGGCCATGACACAGTGTCTTCCGGCTATGAGGATGATGCATTTAGACTATGACGCCTTTGGATAGGTTGGCGATATTTCATCCCATGAGATGAAATAATATGATGTCAACAAGACAAAGCTTAGTCTTGCGAAGTGGAGAGCAGAGCTTAGCCCTAAAGAAGAGAAAAGTAGATTATGTTGGAGAGACAACACTTAGTCTCGAGGAAAAGAATGTAAATTGGAGGCAGAGCTTAGCCTCATGCATGATGTGGGACAGGGCTTAGTCCCATGCAGATGAAGGCAGAGATTAGCCTTATGCAACTGTGGAGGTAGAGCTTAACCTCATGCAGGATGGAGACAAAGCTTAGTCACATGCAATAGGAAGGCAGAGCTTAGCCTTATGCAAATACGAAGGCAAGGCTTAGCCTTATGCAAGTGTAGAGGTACAGATTAACCTCATGCAAGATGCGAGACAAGGTTTAGTCCCATGCAGATGAAGGCAGAGATTAGCCTTATGCAAATGGAGGCAGAGCTTAGCCTTGTGCAAGATGTGGGACAGGGCTTAGTCACATGCAGATGAAGGCAGAGATTAGCCTTATTAAAATGGATGCAGAGCTTAGCCTCATGCAAGATGTGGGACAGGGATTAGTCCCATGCAGATGAAGGCAGAGATTAACCTTATGCAAATGGAGGCAGAGCTTAGCCTCATGCAAGATGGAGGTAGAGCTTAACCTCATGCAAGATACGGGACATGGCTTAATCCCATGAAGATGAAGGTAGAGATTAGCCTTATGCAAATAGAGGCAGAGCTTAGCCTCATGCAAGATGTGGGACAGGGCTTAGTCCCATACAAATGAAGGCAGAGATTAGCCTTATGCAAATGGATGCAGAACTTAGCCTCATGCAAGATGTGGGACAGGGCTTAGTCCCATGCAGATGAAGGCAGAGATTAACCTTATGCAAATGGAGGAAGATCTTAGCCTCATGCAAGATGGAGGTAGAGCTTAACCTCATGCAAGATGCGGGACATAGCTTAATCCCATGCAAATGAAGGTAGAGATTAGCCTTATGCGAATGCGGAGGTAGAGCTTAACCTAATGCAAGGTGGAGACAGAGCTTAGTCTCATGGAAGATTCGGGACATGGCTTATTCCCATGCAAATGAAGGCAGATATTAGCCTTATGCTAATGCGGAGGCAGAGCTTAGCCTCATGCAAAGAGTAGAATGAATAGCAGATAGTAGCAGAATTTCTTAGCTGGTAGCAGATTTCGTTAACGCAATTGTTGTGAGGATTGTGACGTTGCGGCATGTTTATCCTTTGTCCCTGCATCCCAAAAAAAATTGTGAGTTTTGTAGATGGGGGAGGTTGATTCGTGTCCCCGATGTCTTTGCTCGTCCTGCTTTGCTTGGTCTGATGATACTGTTTGCATCATCGGGGTAGCGTTTGGCTAAACAGTGTTACCTTACAAGTAAGCATGCATAGTTTTGTAAAGACATAGTAAAAATGTACTTTAAGAATATTAGATGAACTGACGACCGTGACAAGATCCGAGACATTGCAACCTCTTTTTATATGGAATTTTGAGGGTCCTCCTCAAAATTATGCCCTAATTAGATGGACTAATGTCTCTGATTGTTGTACATGCTGCGATCGGCTGATCTTGCTTCGGAATTTAGAGGGTCCTTCTCAAAATTCTGCCCCAGTTTCCAATTGTGGGGGAAAATAAGATTTTTATTGGTTTGTGACCTAACCCATAGGGCTGCCTACGTATTCCCTCTTAAACGGGAATCAGGTCGGGCGTAGTTCAGTTTAGATCATTTGAGAAAGCATAAAGAGTCACACATAGTATCTTTTAACTGCATCTGAGTTGATCGGTTTCGGCCAGACTTCGCCGTCCATTTCTTCAAGTATGAGAGCTCCTCCTGTCAGCACTCTTTGAACCATGTAAGGACCTTTCCAATTAGGAGAGAATTTCCCTTTGTCTTTATCTTGATGCAGAAAGATCTTTTTCAACACTAGCTGCCCCGGTGTGAACTGTCTTGGCTTGACTTTTTTGTTGAAGGCTCTGGACATTCTGTTCTGATAGAGTTTCCGGTGACACACTGCGTTCATCCTTTTTTCGTCTATGAAGGCTAGTTGCTCATAACAGCTCCTTATCCACTTTGCGTCGCTGACCTCAACTTCTTGTATTATTCTCAAGGAAGGAATCTCTAATTCGGCAGGAATAACAACTTCTGTACCATAAACCAGCAAGCATGGAGTTGCCCGGGTTGATTCTCTAACAATTTCCTCGGGTATGTATCTTCTTTTGAATCACTGTCCTTTGTTGCGTTGTCTAATTGCATGTCATAGTCATTGGTTCATCAAGACAAGAAATAGTAATGTTGTATAGGTAAAACTATGAGAGAAAAAAATAATAAATAGTGATTCATTAAAACATAAAAGCGATTTTCAATAATTTAAACAAACGTTTCGGAACACTGGTAATTTTATTTAAAACAGAATGCAAGAAAGAGAAATCATTTTCTTGGAAAGAAAAAATAAACAATGATGTTTAGTCTTGCTACCTCGGGACTTTTCGGGCCCTGGATGGTCTGATAGTCCAGTTTCTGAGGAATGATCCCTTGCTCACAGCTTGGATGGTAGGGCCTTCCTCCGCGATAATTACACAACAGTCCATTTTCGGTACACTTGGAGGAGGAAGGAGGTGGAGGGCCTCTGGATCTAGTATGGTAAGCTGATAATGCCAGTATGCATGAACCAACCTTTGCGGAATGGGGATAATCAAAATAAAGAAAAACAAAAAGGTAGCCAGGTCAGTAAGAGTTCTGATAAAAGTACTTGTGGTATTTGAACATATATTGCGAAAAGATGTAAATTCGTGTCGTAATTGGGAACCTCGTTGTGCCCGAGGTAGGCCTAGCGACAAGTAGATTTGGAGAACTTAGATGCCAAAATGCCTCATTTGATTAATATAAATAGACGAATCCCAAAACGATACTAAAATAACAAATAGGAAATAAGTCACTAATGGCACTTGGCCTTATTACATTTGGAAAAGCGAATAAATCTAATCTACTTGGTCCCAGAAGGACCTTCTTCACATGTTTCTTGTCACTCGAGGAAAGATCTTCCCACCAGTCTAGGAGTATTGGTGGAATATTGATGACCATACCGAATCTGGGGACTTCGTGCCTCATTTTCAACAAGAAAAAAATTGTTAAGCCCTTTCCCCCACCAAATTAGACTATTTATACACTTATGATTAGCATATTGGCATTTAATCTCCAAATTAATGCACAGAACGTGATCGTGTCCGTTGAGATTATGAAAACCTCGGTGGACTTTTGGATAAGGCTGTCTTAAAGGGTTATTTTGCGGACGACACATTAACCCGGCTAGGTTTGACCATGATGCAGTCACACTAGAACAAGAGTAAGGTTTCTATGGGGGTCTAGACTGATACCCTCGAGCGGACAACTCGATGGGAAAAGGCACGGAACAATCAACTGCACCGCTGATCGACTGGTTTTAGTGCAAATAGCCTTTCCGAATTTAGGGGGTGATATAAATTGGAAGAGCACAACCACTCATCAAGCGTTGCTATACACGAGTGGAGTATGATGTTGAGCATGATTATGCAACAATAAATAAGCAATAAACAATATATTGTCATGTATTTGCATATTATGAAAGGGATAAATACAGCAGTTATAATTGAAAGCGGTTACAGAAGAAAACAAAGAAACATGTCAGTTTTGTTTCGGAAAAAAATAAATAATAATTAATTGCACATAAAGGGGAAAGGGGAAAGGTGCAGATATTAACCGAGTAAGGCAAAAATTCACAAAGCAGTTTGTAATGGTAAAAGCCTAGAATCCCCAGCAGAGTCGCCATGTTGTCGCACCCCCTTTTTTCTCTCCTTTCGGATTAGTCAGGGGTTTTGACATTATTGGGACAACCAATTTCCTTTTGGGAAAAAGGGTGTAAGGAATTTGAAGAATCGCCACCTAACGAATAATGGTGCGTTAGGGCACCTATTACGGGTCATTTATAACACTAATTGTATAACCAGAGATTGGGTAAGGGCTTGAAGTTATTTCAAGGGAAAGGTGTTAGGCACCCCTCGAAGTCCACAATTGTGGGTCCCGACCAAACTTACTTTGGTGAATTAATCAGGTGCGAATAAGCAGTCTAAGCACACATATGTAAATGAATAAAGGTTTTAACAGATTAGTAGTCTAAGCACATATATGTAAATGAATAAAGGTTTTTAACAGATTAGCAGTCTAAGCACACATATGTAAATGGGTGAAAGTGGTCCTAAGTTGTTTATCCTATAGGATCATATCCATGCAATGCCCGGTAATCACTCCTCAATGAGGGGCTACACGTTGCATTAGCGCACATGTCATCATATCCTTTTACTACCCATTATCCCACCCCTTAGCGGTTATATAAGCGAGTTAATTAACGAACTCTAAGCGTGTTGTTACCCGTCCCTTCCTTGTGGTCCCGGAGGAGTTTAGGACCTCTAAATCTGGGTAGTTCTAGACAACCCCTAAGGTATTCACAAGAGAAAAATATAGGCGACCGGAAATAACACATAGGACAATCAAATAAGGGAGAGCAGTTAAGGGGCTCATGTTTACCTCCACATATATAGACAAATAAGAAGCACGTCTCAAACATAGATTCAGGTAATTTCAGAGAAAGAGTCCTAGGACAGGATGTCTAGGTGAACATTAATATACAGAATATGCAACACTGTTTTACAAACTCAATGGCAGGGCTCTAATCAGTTTGCCTACTGATTTTAAAAACCTGTGAGACTTAAGCAGTTTATAAACAATCAGAACACAGTTTCTCAATTTTTACAAGGAGATTAATTACCTGAGGTTGTATTGGTAAACAAGATTTTCACACGTATGATAATTCCCGATGACTCAGCCAGCTACGTGGACCAAGGAAAACATGTCAGCTAGACATGATTCAATAAAGAGGTGCGAAGAAAAGAGGCAAGGCTCAATAAACATACGGGGAAATCAGCTACGAGAAACTCACCTAATTGAGACAAAGAAGAGACACAGTCAGAATGAATCCGGACAGAGCTACGAGCAGATTCAGTGATCCTCAATTAATGACTCACACGTGACACAACCTTCACGCAACAGTTACGATCATTCTTTATAACATCCCATTAATATAATAATTAGCCATTAATGAGCGATCATTGTAAGAGGTAGACATTATATTAAGAAATCACCTATATAAGGGAAGAAAATATAACTTATAAAGGCATCTGAACTACGAATACAATACATTTTACTTTTCTATGCATCATATTATTGTCTATTTACTTACTTCTTTTTATTTATTATTATTTGTTGGATTATCATAAACCCGTGTTCATCCTAAATATAGCTTTGGTCAAAGGATCTAATTCTTTGGTTAAAAAAATTGGTTCCGTTACGGGGAAGTCTGATAATCTTTGTTTGCTTTTCAAGCGATATCCTTTGAACGATGCCGAACTCCAACGACAAAAACCAGCAGAGAAATGGAACCCCGGTTCCATCTCCTTTAGGAACCCCACGTGGTTCAAGGGAACAATCCCCAGGAAGATCCAATAACAACAACGATAATAATGATCGAACGGTAGAACAAGATCGGGTAAAGCAAATGATTGCAGAGTATGTGGGCCAAGCTTTGCGAGAATTTGCAAGGGGATTACCAGCGGCATCACCTGCATCACTGACACCACATCCCAATTACACTATCACCGTGGAAAATCCTCAGTCTGGGTTGGTAAACTCAGCAAGGGATGACACTCCTAACGAATCTCTTGAAGTGAGACCAGGTATGACTAATAACTCTGAATTACAAAATTTACTACTAACCTTGCAGAAACAGGTGAAGGAACAAAACGATCGTATCGAGAAAATTCCTGGAGTACCACTTGTTATCAAAGGCATTGATGTTGTAGATATTCTCAACAACCTGGGAAACCAAGTGCAACACCCTTGCCTATACCCAAGAAGTTTATGATGCCTGACATTCCTAAGTATGACGAAACAACTAACCCACACGACCACGTGACTACTTTTACCACCGGAGTAAAGGGCAACGACTTAACAAAATAAGAGATTGAATCAGTCCTTCTCAAAAAATTCGGAGAAACGCTTACCAAAGGATCCCTAACCTGGTATTCTCTTCACCCTGAAAATTCTATCGATTCTTTTGTTGAGCTTGCAGATTTTTTCATAAAAGCACATTCCAGTGCGCAAAGAGTCGAGAAAAGAATGGAGGACATATTTAAAATAAAGCAAGGAGACACGGAACTACTCCGTGAATTTGTAGATAGGTTCCAACGAGAAAGAATGCAACTACCAAGGGTACTTGATAATTGGGCAGCTATGGCATTTGCAAGTAATCTAAATGACAAAAGCTCAGAAGCCACGAGGAGACTCAAAGAAAGCTTGAGAGAATTCCCAGCTACAACGTGGAACGATGTTTATAACAGGTACAGTACTAAACTTCGAATAGAAGAAGATACCATTGCTCGTTCGAAAGATGAAGATCATACCTGATCCAAACGCTCCGAATCAGACAGGAGATCAGGTAAAAAAATAGGTACGATCCTTACTTGGGACCATCGAGCAGTGAAACTCGTTCCAGGTTCGAAAACACCAGGTCGGATTATAGACCACCAAGCAGAGATGCGGGCTCATCCTCATCTAGATCCAGAAAGGATCGAGATGAACAACCTAGAGGTAATGCATGAATTGGGGATCATGCCTTTAATGTAACTACCCCTGAACTTGTTTCAATATTAAGAAATATGGGTTATAAGGTTCGATGGCCCAAAGAAATGCGGTCAAACCCAGCTAAAAGAAATCCATATTTCTGGTGTGAATTCCATAATGATCATGGACATAACATTGCAGATTGCAAATTTTTACAAAGTGAAATAGAAAAATTATTGAAACAGGGCTATTTAACAGAATTATTTAGTGATAAAGGTAAATAGGCATACATGAAGAACCGACAGGAGCCCCCGAAGCCTCCATCTCCAAAAAGAATCATCAACGTGATACATGGAGGAGAGGAAGTAAACGGAATAGTTTGCAAATTAGCCTCGAAGATCACAGTTACACACGAAAAGGGGGTTCGAGAAAATCCCGGCATGGATGATATAACCTTTGATGATGTAGATTTTGGCGGACTAATGCTCCCCCACATTGGGAAATCAGGTGATCCCAAAGGCACGAGCCATATCAGGGTTTGACAACTCTATAGTGATAACCAAAGGAGAAATCGAACTTAGAGCTTATGTCGAGGGTGTAATTAGAAAAACTAAATTCCAAGTTGTCGATATTGAAATGGTTTATAACGTAATCATGGGGAGGCCCTGGATCCACGACATGAAAGCAATACCATCTACCTTGCATCAGGTAATAAAATTCCCTTCAAAATGGGGAATCAGACAAATTAGAGGAGATCAACAAATCTCTAGAAATATAAATTATGTGGTGCATTATAACAAAAAAGTAGAGGTGGAAGAATCGGAAGATAGAGAAATCTCCCGGACAGATGTTACCGATCAAACAGGTACGGGAAACGTCGTTGACCCAATAGGTACGAAAGAAATAAGTGTTCAAACAGATACAGAAGAAGATACTCATGAAAAGGCAAACCAAGTCACCACGAAAGATAAACTGGACCACACTGATGTAGATTCCAGACTCGACGTCATTCATGAACCAGAGGAAGAGGAGCACATCAAAACAACTACGGAAGACTTCGGAGTTGTTCCATTGTTTGAACAAAAACCTGAACAGAAAGTGTATGTAGGCACGAGGCTGAGCCTCGGTCGAAGAGGTAAGTTAATTGATTATTTAAAGGTTAACGCAGATTGCTTTGTGTGGTCCCACTCAGATATGACAGGTGTCCCACCAGAAGTGATGACTCATAAACTAAATGAAGATCCATCCTTCATACCTATTAATCAGAAGAAAACAAAGCAAGGGCCATTCAAGAATCAAGTGATTGACGAAGAGGTACAAAAACTCTTGAAAATTGGTTCGATACGAGAGGTAACGTACCCTAACTGTCTAGCTAACACTGTGGTAGTACCTAAAAAGATTGGCAAATGGAGAGTATGCGTAAATTATACTGACTTAAATAAAGCATGCCCAAAAGATTCATTCCCATTACCACATATAGATCAAATGATTGATGCCACCGCATGTCATGAATTCTAAAGGTTTCTAGATGCGTATTCTGGTTATAATCAGATTAAAATGGATCCCTCGGACGAGGAAAAAACCTCCTTTATTACAAACAGGGGGACTTATTGTTATAAAGTCATGCCTTTTGGCTTAAAAACGCTGGAGCCACCTATCAAAGGCTAGTGACCAAGATGTTCCAGGAACATCTGGGAAAAACGATGGAAGTTTACATCGATGACATGCTGGTAAAATCAACACGGGCGGAAGACCATTTCCAGCACCTCTCTATTACCTTTGACATTTTACGCAGGTATAATATTAAGTTGAATCCAGAAAAATGCGCTTTTGGCGTAGAATCAGGTAAATTCTTGAGTTTCCTTGTATCAAACAGGGGAATAGAGGTAAATCATGATCAAATTAAAGCTATAGAAGAAATACCTGATGTACTTATAAACAAAAAAGAAGTTCAATGACTAACGGGAAGAATTGCAGCCTTAGGAAGATTTATTTCCAAATCTTCCGGGAAACGTTTTAAATATTTTTGCAGTTCTCAAAAAGCAAAATCGGTTCGAATGGATTGGAGAATGTCAATAGGATCTCAAATACCTAAAGACTAATCTATCAAAACCTCTGTTGTTGTCAAAGCGAAAGGAGGGGGAGAGGTTGTACGTCTACCTTGTCGTCTCGGAAATTGATGTAAGTGCAGTATTGGTAAGGGAAGATAAATGTAAACAATCTCCTATTTTGTCACGACCCAAAATCCTAACTCAGGTTGTGAGGGCGCCCAACAGTAGGGTTGGGCAAGCCAACACCAATTTTACTAAGGGTTTTTTCTTGTTTATTAAACATTTCAACATATACCAAGTTTTTAAAGCTTAAAACATAAATCGACAAGGATTATTAGCCAGTCTCAATCAAAAGTGGTCATAAGGAGGCGTGAGCCAATATATAATCAGACACGTAATCCATAATAACTACCATGTGTGTGTCAGGAACTAGTGTCACAAGTCATCCGGGCATACTAACAGAATATACAAAAGACATAATATACAGACCCACTGTCTGAAAGAAATAGACCGGAAATAAGCAAAAGAAACTCCATGGTGCTGTCGAGGATCATCAGGAGAAGAAGCTCACCGTGAAGTCAGGTCCAACTATGATCAGAATCGAGCTCCGGTCTGATAACCAAATGCACCAGCCTCAGAACCTGTACAATTAAGTACAGAAGCGTAACATAAGTACATAAGCAAATATGTACCCAGTGAGTATCCCGCCTAACCTCGAAGAAGTAGTGACGAGAGGTTGACTTGACACTCACTAAGGTCCAACAAGATGATTAAACAAGATATAATATCACTAACATACATACGAGGATGATATAAATAGTAAACATTAAAAATAACAATAATTCAAATAAATACTGGAAGTAAATATACAATTACTACATTATTATTCTTTTTTTTCTTTCCTTTAAAATATCTGACCACTCAATATCCATAAAAAGAATCATTAACAATTTAACATGCGCATACATGATAAGCACAACCGGCATGAGTCATCATAATGATCATATCTGTGCACTGCCGAGGGTAGAACTGCCCGAAGCATAATATATCTTTCAATCTCGCCGTGGCATACGGCACGCTCCCATGAGAGTGGGGAAAATAACACTCTGCTCGCGGAATGTAAATTGTGAAGCGGTCACATGCACACACAATCCACACATTTATTCTTTATAAATTACTTTTCGGTGAAAAAATCCTTAAAATTTCTCAAATTCCATGATCTCAGGGAAACAAGCCACATGTAACATTAATTCATTAAGCATATAGTTCATTTCAAGGAAAAACACAAGGCATGGTGTAGGCCTAACTACCCGGACATAACAATAATAGTCGCTACGTACGGACTCTAGTCACTTTGTGCATACGTAGCCCCCACAAACATTAGCACATAACCATTTAAATCAACTAGGGGGGACAGTTCCCTCTTACAAGTTTAGAAAGGAGACTCACCTCGTGTCGAACCTACTCCCCCGGTCAAGAATGCGCCCGAAACTCTGAACTCGTCACCCAAGGACTCGAAACTAATCAAACATTACGTAAATATATCAAATTATACTCAAAGCATGGAATTCTCCTACTACTTAGTCAAATTCATCATTCTTGAAGAAATCCCAAAATCCAACCCCGGGCCCGCATGCTCGGATTCAAAAAATTCTTGAAGGAAACACTCACCCATAACCTAAGGACCATTAATATATGATTTTTGTATGATTTCATAGCCAATTCACGGGAAATTATCTAAATTCTCGAAAGCCCTAGGTTACTACCCAATTCCTTAATTTTCCACTAATTAGGTAGTTAAATTCAACTAGGAATTCATGCATTAACTAACTTTAGGATAGAATTCCCTTACCTTTTAGTAGCTAGGTCGTGGGACTCTTTTCCAAGCTCTCAAAATCGTCTATGGTGGAAGAAAATGGAGTAAAAATAGGATAATCCCGCATTAAAAGACCTTACTGCCTACAGGGGTTTCTGCACCTGCGACTCGACGACCGCACCTGCGGAAAATGGGACAAGAGCCTGGGCTCGCACCTGTGGGCAGGAGTCTGCACCTGCGTTAAAGGGCTCGCATTTGCGTGAACTGGGAAACCCACCTGGAGGTCGCACCTGCGAGGCTTGGACCGCAGGAGCGGTCTCGCACCTGCAACTGGGCAACCACACATGCGGTCAAACTAGATCAGGTGCACCAGCAACTGCTTCAGCTGGTTTTTGGCCTCGTTTGGTGCCCGAGAGGCACCTGGGACCACCCGAACCCCCGTCCAAATATACCAACAAGTCCCAAATCATAATATGGACTCGCTCGAGCCTTCGAAACACCCACAACAACACTAAAACTCAAAATCACACCTCAAAACCTCTAGAATCAAACTTAGACACTTTAAGTTTCTTGAATTCGGTAACAATGCGCCGAACCGATCTATACTACTCGGAATGACACAAAATTTTTCAGCGTCACGACCCAAACCGATGGGCCGCGACGGGTGCCTGAGTCTTACCTGTCAAACACCCCTAAACATGCGTCTAAAATATGAACCTGAATAACATCTGGTGAATTTTGAGAACATTATACATGAAGGAAATTTTCAAAAAAAGGCATACATATTTATACGTACAACATACGTAGGATGAGCCTACAAGGCTGCTATAGACAACTATACATCTCAAAACTGGAAGCCGGCAAGGCCACATACTATCCAACTAGACATACTGTCTACAGACCTCTAATAGAAACATAACTGTATAAAGACGGGTCTGAGCCACGTCATACCCATATATATCTATACACAAATGTATCGTACCAAAATCAAAAGTAGCTCCGGATCAACTGGAGCACTCCAACTCTCGCTAATCAGGGATCCAAAGAAGGGGGACTGTCAGTTTGCCTACCTGCACCTGTGGGCATGAAATGCAACGTCCCCATGCAAAAGGGACGTCAGTACGAATAATGTACTGAGTATGTAAGGCACATAAATAAATATATAACAGACATGGAAGATATATAGAGCAATTGACTCAACCTGTATGTCTGGATAACTCTGTAATAATAAATCACTTTTGGAATCATGCATCTGTGTATGAATGTCATGTCGTGCATAGGTATATGTTTCATAACATCATCAGCCTCTGGGGGCATCCCATCATATCATATCGGCCACTATGGGCAAAATCATCATCGTACACCAGCTGATTAGGTGGTGGTGCGTATATAACGCCATAACCTTTTCCATATCCCATATACATATATATACATACATATATATGCGTATATAACGTCGTTTGAATCATATTTCAGCCACTGTGGGCAACATCATCATCATATACAAGCTGATCAGGCGGTGGTGCGTATATGACGCCGTAACCTTTTCCTATATCTCATATACATATATTTACATATATACGTGTATATAACGACATTTGGTCATGGGTCAATGCACATGTATGAAATGCATGAAAAGTACGTAATAATCTCAGTATTCCTTCCGGATAAACTTTTCCAAGTGCGTATTATTGTGAGACCCATGAACAGAAAATAATAATAATTCTCATGGGGAATCAAGAATATAGACACCCCTACTATTTCTATGAATAGAGTAATTTATAGAAACTGTGTATTTGCTCGTTTCTTCAGTATAATTTGGACTTTAATCCGTGTACCCCTTTATCCTTCATAACACTTTTTTTTTTAAAATGTAAATATGTTAACGTCAAAATGATCTCATCCGGAGTTCACGTCTTTTAACCGAAGACGTAACTTTTAACGTACGAAAACGCGAGATGTGACATCCTTCCCCCCTTAGAAAAATTCGTTCTCGAATGTTTAACCTTTCGGGATTTATATAACCTTGGTAGAGTCGCCCTTGTAACAACACTACTACCAACTCTTCTTGTAGAAACCCAATAATTTAACGCCATATAGGACCACAATCATTAATAACGACTATGGCCTCACATGACCAATAATAATAGCTAGCACAAAAGTTCGTACACGCACCTTGAGGTTATGACGTCTCAGTCGGACCCTTATCTGGAAGAGGAAATAGGTAGGGATATCTAGACTTCACGTCTTCCTCGGCCTCCCAAGTCATTTCTTCCTAATTGTTGTTCCTCCAAAGTACTTTCACGGAGGCTACCTCCTTATTCCGTAGCTTGCGGATTTGTCGGTATAGGATGGCAACAGGAATTTCCTCATATGACAAGTCCTCTGTAATCTGTACATCATCCGTGAGCACCACTCGGGTAGGATCGCCAATGCACTTCCGTAACATAGATACGTGAAAAACTGGATGGACAGACTCCAACTCTGAGGGAAATTCTAACTCATAAGCTACTTGGCCAACTCTCCGAATGATCCTATAAGGCCCAATATATCGTGGGCTAAGTTTGCCTTTCTTGCCAAACCTCATCACACCCTTAATAGGTGACACCTTTAAGAATAACCATTCATCACCCCCGAACTCTAAATCTCGTCGCCGCACGTCCGAATATGACTTCTGGCGACTCTGAGCTGTCAATAGTCGATCCTGGATAAGCTTTACTTTTTCTATGGCTTGCTGAACCAGGTCTAGCCCATGTAATGCAGATTCTCCAACATCGAACCACCCTATAGGAGACCTACACTTCCGTCCGTAGAGAGCTTTGTATGGAGCCATCTGAATGCTGGAATGGTAGCTATTATTATATGCGAACTCAATAAGCGGCAGATGATCATCCCAGCTACCTTTGAAGTCTATCACACAAGCTCGCAGCATATCCTCCAGTGTTTGAATAGTACGCTCAGCCTGTCCGTCTGTCTGGGGATGAAATGTTGTACTAAGACTTACTTGAGTCCCTAATCCCTTTTGGAAGAACCTCCAGAAGTTAGCTGTAAATTGAGCTCCTCTATCCGAGATAATAGATACAGGGACACCATGCAGTCGTACTATTTCCTTGATATAAAGTCTCGCATAATCTTCTGAGGAATATGTAGTTCTAACGGGCAGAAAATGGGCTGACTTTGTAAGCCTATCAACAATCACCCATATCGAATCGAACTTATGCTGGGTACGAGGTAAGCCTACGATGAAGTCCATATTGATTATCTCCCATTTCCAAGTCGGAATCTTCATAGCCTGCAAAAATCCACCGGGTTTTTGATGCTCAATCTTAACCTGCTGACAGTTAGGACACTAAGTAACATATTCTACTATATCCTTTTTCATTCCGTCCAACCAATATATTTCCCTGATGTCATGATACATCTTTGTTGCTCCTGGATGGATAGAATAACGAGAATAGTGAGTTTCTCCCATAACCAGCCGACGCAGCCCTGCAACATTAGGCACACACAATCGCCCTTGATATTTGAGGACTCCATCTTCTGTAATTTCAAATGGTGTCTTCTCCTTCTGAAGGGTGGTGTCCCTATAACGAACTAACACAGGATCCTCGTATTGGCGTTCCTTTACTTCAGTTACTAAAGAGGATGTTGCCATATCTTGAAGAGTAATTCCAATATCACCTGAATCCAGTAATCGAACTCCAAGACTAGCTAGTTGATGAACCTCACGAGCTATTCCCGTCTTTTCTGGCGGCAAATACGATAGGCTACCCATAGATCTATGGCTGAGGGCGTCAGCTACTACATTCGCCTTCCCCGGATGGTATAAAATTTCAACGTCATAGTCTTTAAGTAGCTCCAACCATCTCCTTTGACGTAGATTCAATTCCTTTTTCTTGAAGATGTACTGGAGGCTCTTATGATCCATATAGATATCAACATGAATGCCATACAAGTAGTGCCTCCACATCTTTAGTGCATGAAACACCGCAACTAATTCTAAATCATGGGTCGGGTAGTTCTTCTCGTGCTTTCTTAGTTGTCTAGAAGAATTAGCCACAACCTTACCATATTGCATCAGCACACAACCCAATCCAATGCCTGAAGCATCGCAATAGTTAACATAACCATCGGTCCCTTCTGGGAGCATTAGAACCGGTGCTGAAGTTAACCTGTCCTTTAATGCCCGGAAACCCCGTTCACAAGTATCAGTCCATTGAAACTTTGCTCCCTTCTGAGTCAACTTTGTTAAAAGTGCTAAAAGGGAAGAAAATCCTTTCACAAATCTCCTGTAATAACCCGCCAATCCAAGAAAGCTATGAACCTTCGTCGGTGTTGTGGGCCTAGGCCAAGTCTTTACTACCTAAATCTTTTGTGTATCCACCTGGATGCCTTCACCCGAAATGGTATGCCCAAAGAAAGTTACAGAGTTCAACCAGAATTCACACTTGGAAAATTTTGCATACAACTTCCTTTCTTGTAGAAATCTGAGCACAGTACGCAGATGACCAGCATGCTCATCCTCTGAACGAGAATATACCAATATATCGTCAATAAATACAATTACAAACAGATCTAAGAAAGGCCTGAACACACGGTTCGTCAAATCCATGAATACTGCTGGGGCATTGGTCAGACCGAACGACATAACCCGAAACTCAAAGTGCCCATATCTAGTCCTGAATGTTGTCTTCGGAATATCTTCATCCTTAACCCTTACCTGATGGTACCCGGACCTCAAGTCTATCTTTGAAAATCACTTGGCACCTTGAAACTGATCAAATAAGTCATCAATCCTCGGGAGCGGGTTCTTATTCTTGATCATCACCTTATTTAGTTGCCTATAATCAATACACAATCGTAAGGAACCATCTTTCTTTCTTACAAACAACACAGGTGCTCCCAATAATCGGGCGTCACTGAGTACATGAGCGTCTAAAAATCCGGACATAGTCCACAAAATGTCTATAAACTTGAACATCGAAGTAAAATGAACTAAGGAAGAGAAGATTGAGGTTCGCGAACTTCATGCAGCTACCTCAATAGTCTCTAACTCCAACGCAGAGAATTAACAGCCGCCGCCGTGTCCGAAGATGCCTGGATCTACACACAAGGTGCATAGAGTAACGTGAGTACACCAACTCAGTAAGTAATAGATCCAAACTATGGACTGAAGACATTGGTGAAATCAATCCGTACAACTAACCTAAAACAAACGTACAAAAACATAGAAATGCTCTTAAAACAATTTAGGCAAAATCATCACTGGAAGTAAGGCAATGCCGAACAATTTATTGAAGATAACTCTACTGTCACTACATGCCAATGCATATAATGAAAATGATGCACCATAAAATCAGCCCCTAATGCCCTCACTCTCGATATCTCAACCACTCGGTACCGCATATGGCTCAACCGGACTAGGGAAGATCCATTCTGGAATATATATACACAACACATGACCATAGGTCATCCGGTACCGAGGACCAAGGGCAATCCAGCCCTACGGAGAAGATCCATCTCCAGGTGATAAGTACTTCGGACAAGATCCATGTCCAGGGAAGATTCATCCCTCAATCATATCAACCGCGCTCACTGGAGGTGTGTTACAACTCCGGAGGGGCTCCTCAGCCCAAGTACTATCAAAATCATCAACAATACCGCTGTGGCGTGCAACCTGACCCCATAATTGTCACTCATAACAGGCTCTCGGCCTCACTCAGTCATCAACATCTCCTGTCTCACCACGGGCTCACTATGTCATGAAAACAACCCGGAACAAATGATATGATAAATAAATAAATAACCGAAACTGAGGTATGATACGAAGATGCATGATCATGACTGAGTATGGAATAATAAATGAAACTAATGAGTTGACAACAATAAACGATCGCTAAGGGACCCAACAATACAAGCATAAAGCCAAAACATGATATCTAGCATAGTGTACAGCTCTACTAATTCATCACACATGGATATTAACATGATAGAGTCACTAAACGTTGTCATGGACTCATCCAGGCCACAATTCTCACAGTGCACGCTCGCACACCCGACACTTGGCATGTGTGTCACCTCAATACTAATCACATAACACATAGTTAAGGGTTTTGAACCCTCAGAACCAACTTTGGAAGCGTTACTTACCTCAAACCAAGCCAAATCCTATTCCGAGATGCCCTTGCCTCTTGATTCAGCCTCCAAATGCTCCGAATCTATTCACAACCAGTACAATACCATCAATATACTCTAAAGAAATAATTTCCACAAGAAAAACTTCCAAATTAAACCAAGAACCCGAAATTGGTTCAAACCCAGTCCCCGGGCCCACGTCTCGAAATTCGACAAAAATTATAAAACTTGAAATCCCATTTACTCACGAGTCCATACATACGAAATTGATCAAAATCCGACCTCATTTGGTCCCTCAAAACCCCAAATCAGCTCTCCAAAATCCCAAGCCCTAACCCCTCATATTCTCCACTAATTTCCACAAATTAATTGATAGAACAATGGGGAAACACCATAGATGGAAGTATTAGAGATCAAGAAACTTACCTCACTGAAAACCCTTGAATCTCCCTTCAAAATCACTCTAAAATCTCCAAAAACCGACTTGAAAATGGTGGAAATGACCCAAAATTCGCGAAGTGTTCTATGTATAGATTTTGCCCAGGTTTTTTGCACCTGCGGCTAAATATGCCCACCTGCGGTCAAATCTCCGCATCTGCGGAAACCACTTAAGTTCCCCAGGGCCCGCACCTGTGCACCAACTTCCGCACATTCGCCTAGCTATCCGCTTCTGTGGAACTGGGTGACTCACCTCTCTTCGCATCAGCGACCACCACTTGCACCTGCGGGCTCGCAGGTGCGCACACCCACTCGCACCTGTGGTTCTCCCTAGCCCAATATACATCCGCACTTGCACAATCCCAGCCGCACCTGCAGCATCGCACTCGCGGCCAAACCCTCGCAGGTGAGATAACACCAGCAACATCCAATTGCAGCAACTTCTCAAATCCCCAACTTGATCTATTAACCACCCAAAACACACCCCGAGACCCTCGGGACCTCAACCAAACATACCAACAAGTCAAATAACCCCATACGAACTTAGTCGAACCTTCGAATCACTCAAAACAACATCAAAACACCAAATTACCCTCGGATTAAAGCCTAAGAACTTCTAAAGTTCTAAATTACGCAAACGACACTGAAACCTACCAAACCATGTCCGAATGACCTCAAATTTTGCACACACGTCAAAAATGATCCTACGAACCTAGTCTGAATTCCTAAAATCCATTCTGACACAGATATCAAATTCTCCACTGCCGACCAAAATCGCCAAATTTCCAACTTTCGCCAATTCAAGCCTAATTCTACTACGGACCTCCAAACCACGTTCCGGACGCGCTCCTAAGTCCAAAATCACCTATCGGAGCTAGCAGAATCATTGAAATTTGAATCTGAGACCGTTTACACATAAGTCAATATCCGATTGACTTTTCCAACTAAAGTTTATCCCAAAGAGATTAAGTGTCTTAATTCATTCCGAAACCACTCCGGACCCGAACCAACTAACCTGGTATAACACATTATAGCTGAATTACATTTAAAAAAGGCAGAAATAGGGGAAACAGGGCTATAACTCTCGAAACAACCGGCTAGGTCGTTACATCCTCCCCCTCTTAAACAAACATTCATCCTCGAACGGGTCTAGAAACATACCCGGAGTCTTAAGTAGGTGTGGATATCTGCTCCGCATATTTCGCTCGGTATCCCAGGTGGCCTCCTCTAAAGGCTGACCTCTCCACTGCACCTTCACTGAAGCTATGTCCTTTGACCTCAACTTTCGAACTTGCCGATCCAAAATGGCCACCGTCTCCACCTCATAAGTCATATCACCCTCCAACTGAACCATGCTGAAGTCCAAAACATGGGACGGATTGCTAGCATACTTCTGGAGAATGGAAACATAAAATACTGGATGCACACTCCACAAGCTGGTTGGCAAGGCAAGCTTATAAGCCCCCTCCCCTATCCTCTGAAACAATTCAAAAGGCCCAATGTATCAGGGGCTCAACTTGACCCTTTTCCCAAACCTGATAACACCCGTCATGGGTGACACCTTCAGCAGAACCTTCTCCCCAACCATAGAAGACACATCACGGACCTTCCTGTTTGCAAAGCTCTTCTGCATAGACTGTGCTGTGCGAAGCCGCTCCTAAATCAATTTCACCTTATCCAATGCATCCTAGACCAAGTCTGTACCCAAGAGCCTCGCCTCACCCGGCTCAAACCATCCTACCAAGATTTACACCTCCTCTCATACAAAGCCCCCTACGGAGCCATCTGAATACTCGACTAATAACTGTTGTTATATGCAAATTCCACGAGGGGTAGAAACTGGTCCCATGAACCCCCAAAGTCAATGACACAAGCACACAACATGTCCTCCAATATCTGAATAGTGCGCTTGGACTTCCCATCTGTATGAGGGTGAAAATTTGTGCTCAACTCAACCTGAGTATCCAACTCTCGTTGCACGGCCCTCCAAAACTACGATATAAACTGAATACCTCTATCTGAAATGATGGAAACTAGGTCACCATGCAGGCGAACAATCTCTCGAATATAAATCTCCCAACCGCTCTGAAGTATAAGTAGTACCAACTGGAATGAAGTGTGCGGACTTGGTCAGTTGATCCACAATGATCCAAATGGCATCGAACTTCCTCGAAGTCCGTGGGAGCGCAACTACAAAGTATATGGTGATCCGCTCCCACTTCCACTTCGGGATCTCTAACCTCTGAAGCAAGCCACCCTATCTCTAATTCTCATACTTAACTTGCTGACAGTTGAGACACCAAGATACAAACCCAACTATATTCTTCTTCATCCGCCTCCACCAATAGTGTTGTCTCAAATCCTGGTACATCTTCGCGGCACCTAGATGGATGGAATATTGTGACCTGTGGGTCTCCTCAAGAATCAAATCCCGAAGCCCATCCACATTAGGCACACATATTTGGCCCTGAATCCTCAACACGCCATCATCGCCAGTAGTCACATCCCTAACATCACCTCGTCGGACCCTGTATTGAAGAACGAGCAGGTGGGGGTCATCATACTGACGCTCCCTGATACGGGCATAAAGAGATGAACTGGAGACCACACAAGCCAATACCTGACTCGACTCTGAAATATCTAACTTTACAAGCTGGCCCGCTAAGGCCTGGACATCAATTGCCAAGGATCTCTCTAATGCTGAAAGATATGCTAAACTCCCCAAACTCTCTTCCCGACTCAAAGAATTGGCCACCACATTGGCCTTCCCCGGATGGTACAAAATAGTGATATCATAGTCTTTAAGAAGCTTCAACCATCTTCGCAGACTCAAATTAAGATCCTTCTGCTTAAACAGATGTTGCAAACTCCGATGATCAGTATAGATATTACAATGAACCCCATACAAATAATGACGCCAAATGTTAAAGGCGTGGACAATGGTTGTTAACTCAAGATCATGGACATGATAGTTCTTCACATGGGTCTTCAACTGGCGCGAGGCATAGGCAATCATCCTACCCTCCTACATCAGAATACATCCAATGCATATCCTCGAGGCATCACAATACACACCTGAGGCTGATGGCAGAACTAACACTAGAGTTGTGGTCAAAGCAGTCTTGAGCTTCTAAAAGCTCTCCTCACACTCATCCGACCACCTTAATAGAGCACCCTTTTAGGTCAATCTGGTCAAGGGCGATGCAATAGATGAAAATCCCTCCACAAAGTGATGGTAATAACCTGCCAAACCAAGAAAGCTCCTAATCTCCATGGCTGAGGGCGGTCTAGGCTAACTCTGCACCGCCTCTATCTTCTTCGGATCCACCTAAATACCCTTGATGCGAGACTAAATTGCATAGTTTAACATGTGATATACCTTAAATTATATGCACATTAATGATAAAATTACACTTGTTATGTGCTTAATGGAGTTTATTTCATGCGTAGGTGATGTGGAGATGGAAACGGAGCTAAAAGGATGCAAATACGTCGAAAAATACGCGAAAGGAGACACCCGGGCGACAGAGCCAAACACACTGACCCTGCCTGGCGTTAGCCAGGCGTTTGGGCTAAAACGCCAGCCCCACCCTGGCGTTAGCCAGGCGTTTGGGCTGAAATGCCAGCCCTGGCCTGGCGTTAGCCAGGCGTTTGGGTCCAAACGCCAGGTCCCCAGTTCGGCCAGAAATCGAGTTTTGACGGGTTTAAGTGTTTTCTAATTGAAATAGAAGTCTCCTACACGGTTAGGGTTCACCCTAAACCTATAAATAGACTCCTAAAACACAA
>ML410561.1:515-24172 GCA_005239525.1 Nicotiana knightiana
GAAAGTCATAACCGAGGGTTTAGAGGTTGGATTAGAGATAACGATACCTCGGGTGCAATCTAAAGTGAACTGTAATGCAATCTAGCTAGCGTAACTTGAGAGAGTGCGTCTAGTAAATTATCATAATTACTTGAGAGAGATTTATGGTAGATAGAGTGTTCATGATTGATAGAAACAACTAATCAAGCTATATGAAGTATCCGAGAAGTAAATTCACCGACGGGAAAAACCATAACCTTAGATCTTTATTACAATTGTTTACAGCTTAGCGTAGTTAATCTTTAGTTTTAATCTTTAGTGTTAGTAATTTAAATAACATCAAGTGACAATTGAGTATTCTAACAACTTGCTTGATACGTAAATTCCCTGTGTGATCGACTCTGGGCATAATACCCCAGATTATATTTGCAACGCCCGCTTAATCTTTTATTAGACATAGTTGAGCGTGATCATCTTACTAATGAATATGCTGAAAATAATTTGGTTTAATAGGTTTGAGAATTAGGATTTTGAGTTTAATTACTTGTTGCCTTGAAACTGTTTTCATAATTTCAATTCCAAGGAAAAATGTAATACTTTATTTTTAAACTTAATAATAAATATATTTTTCCCATGTAAATTTATTCAGTGCGGTTCGTTATTTTTTCGGTTTATTTTTATAAAATAAAAAACTTAACCAATTATCGATACAGTTATACATTTATATAAAAACTTACGATTTTATTAAAAGAAACCTAATATTCGGTTCGGTGGGGGTACTGTTCTGTCTGTTTAGTCGATTTTTAAATATCCATTAACACCCTTAACAACAACAATACTAGAGGCAATGTAATTTCGCAAGTGCACTCTGAAAGAGTAGTGTATCCAAACCTTTACTCCTGCTTTATGAAAATAGAAAACTTGATTCTAATAGACTCTGGGTTCAAAAAAAGCAAAGTCACAACATAGTCGAAAATAAATACAATAAAGATTAAACTACAGAAAAGAAACAGAAACATAAAGCAGTACCAATAATAAGATAGCAAGAAAACTGAAGCAACAAAACAACCGATAGTAGTACAAATCTATGTATAAGAAAGCACGAGAGTATTATTATAGATACTACATGTAAGAAAATACAAAGCTCATTGAATATAATTTAAATATGGATAAGAATTTAATGTTGCATTGTGCTATATTTAAGCAAATATATGAGCACTTTTTGGTGAAATTTTAGAAAGGTAAGCTTCGAGAAAAATCATGGCATTTATTAGCTCTTTCCTAAATTTACTTGGTATCAAAGAATGGAACTTTTGGTCTCGTACTATTGCCATACTGCTATTTCCATTTTTAGGTTCTTAATAATTATATTTACTTGTTAAATGTATGTGAAAAATACAACTGTACCCCTCCATCAAAAATCTTTAGTTTACTCTCTTTTTTTATCCCTGAATTGCAAACTTTTGGTACGATCAGGGAGTAATTAGAGTAGTTTTATTTATGTGCTTTTTAATAGAATTTAAATTATATACACTAACTATATACTATTTTTTACACCATCGTTCATAAAACTTAACCTCTTTTCTATTTAAAATTCAGATCTTTTAAAAAAAAAAAAACTAAAGTCTGTTAATTTGGGACTTGTATAATCATGTACTTCTTTTTCTCGAGGTTTTAGTTTTTTCGTGAGAAGCACTAGTATTTTTTAATAGATGTATATTTGGAAAATGATTAAATTATTTGCAGTTTTATATGGAAAAGAATAAGAAGTGTTTATATACTTTTTCATTATTTAAAAAAAAAAAAATCCTAAAGGGGGCGGTGTTCGAACTGCCCAAGAAACTGAAATAAACCGATTTGCTGTTGACTTTATACAAAAGTGTATTTTTTTTACATTGTATTCACTTAGATAAAGTTTTTCTCATATCCCTATACAACTGGCACACGGTTTTACGCTTTGAGCATTACTGTTAAATTAAAAAATTAGTATATTAGCCATATTAATTTAACGTTGGAGGGCCTACGGAGAGGCAGTGGGAGGCCAAAGAAGAAGTGGGGAGAGGTGATTAGGCAAAACATACTACAACTTCAGCTGAACGAGGACATGACCCTTGATAGGAAGGTATAGAGGTCGATGATTAGGGTGGTAGAGTAGATAGTCTAGAATGTTCATAACTGTAGTATTAACACGTATTCTCGTTTTCTGTTGGTAGTAGGTTTTTATGACTAACCGTTGTTTCTTTCATTATTGATCACCTTACTATCTGGTTGTCTTTATTCTGATTTCATATGGCTTCTTAATACTGTCCTTTTTTGTTTATATTTTCATTAATATGATGCTTATGCTTTCTTAAGCCGAGGGTCTAGTGGAAACAATCTCTATCTCCACAAGGTAGGGGTAATGTCTGTGTACGCACTACCCTCATCAAACCCCACAGTATGAGATATTACTGGGATATTAATTTGGTGAATCCCATTGGAGAATTATTCATCCTTTTTTATGTAATAGAACTTTGCTTTCGACACACTTTTTACTTTGACAATGACCTTATTTTCTTTTTTTCTTTTTGCACTTTCACCTATTACGCCACTATAGGCCTAGTGTGTAGGTAAGAATTCTCCTCAGTTTTGTTAACATGTTTTGATACAGACAAACATATAAGGTGATAAGTTTTCTGAAATACTTGTTCAAAAATTCAGTGGATACGTTAAGGAAGATTTTTCATTTTAAGAAGAGTGAGTTTATTGAGAGAATGGACATAAATATTTGGGCAAAGATTACTTTTAGCGCGCGGCCACAATTTTTTTATATTCGATAGTCTCAAAAGTGTATAAAATTTCTGTAATTTTTTGTATATAAGATATAAAAATGTATATATATTACAAAAGATAGATATTTTCGATTATTTTTTGAGAGCGACTACACAATGTCATTTTCCCAAAATATTTTGTGAGCAAAATTTTTCTATTAAACTCAGGAGTGTCATGTGTAGATGATCACACAATTCACCAAGTTAATAATGCGAATATTATCAAACTTCTATATAACAATATCACAATACAATAGTTATTTACTATAAAAGTTAAGTTTTTTCTAAGAATCGATATATGTCCTCTATAACATTACTTCATACTAGCCAAATAATATCGGCACAAATACGACTGTTATAAAGAAGTTTGACCGTACTAGGAGAGTAACGATATTAATTATTCTGATAAATAAACGAAGAAAAGACAAAAAAACCAAGTTTTATGTTTGATTACAAATAGAATCTGATGAACTAAGGAAACATTACAATAACTTATAATTAAAATAAACAAGATTAAGGATTAAACCAGGTTCTGACAAAGACAATGAACATGGACGAGGTATTCCCTCAAAACAAAAGAAACAGGAAAATTTCTTTCTTTATCCTCGACAAGCAGTTTCCCCACTCATTATATTTTCCATATCATCATGTTACATTTGTATTACTTATTCCAGATTGGAATAATCAATAATATTAACACCGTCATTATTAACAAACATTTGAAATCTTAAGTCTAAGCCGTTAGAGAATTCTCTCCAATACGTCCTAATCTTGTCTTATTATCCTCCTAATACAATCTTTAACACTGTTAGGTGCATGGATGTGTATGAAACGTGGTACTATGACCAGCTGTTGGTGCTCTAACACTTAGAATTTTTCTGTGTTGTTTTCTTCTTTTTCTTGTGGTTTTACACTATAGGCTAAGAAGCAGACGAAGTTGCCGCCTCTTATATATATATATATATATAAATACAAATTTTATACGAATTTCGGCCACAAGCTAAAAGTGATCTTTCATCTTTTTCTTTCATCGGGTGTACGACGTTCAATATCCGTATTGTGGTCCTTATTAAATTTGACTTCGCATGGCGTAAGACCCATTAGAGGAAGGAACATTTTTTACGAGAGTTTTTTTTATTCCCAAAATTCGAACCCGAGATCTTTAATAATGCTTAAGAAATTCTATCTGTTCCATCATAAACTTAGGAGATTATTAAATAATGTCTCATTAAAGGACAAAAGCTGCTTTGGGTTTTTATTGGTTCATTTCCATGCAATGTATCTAGTGGTTCTCTGCTTGGATATTTAAAATCGCATACATCACGCATCATATATTTATTTATTACGGTGTATTATTTTCACTCACCTGCCTAGGTTTCCTGGAAAAGTTGATCACCATTTAATAATGAGTTTAGGTTATGCACTTTGTCAATGTACATTATTAGGTAATTACTTGTCGTAGTAGGTAATTTTTTTTTAATCAAGATTACAAATTTTTGTGATCCAAAAACACCATAGCAATTACATTATTTAAAGATAGAGTTTAAATTTTGTATATTAACTGCTTATCGGTTTCTTATACCGTCAAAAATAAGTTACTCCATCCGTCCAAAAAAAAAAGATTTTGAGACTCAAATTTTTTAATTACCTAAATAACTGTTCACTCAACTATTTAAACTAAAAATAACTGGTAAATATATAATATATGTATATCCACACACACACACATATATACATACATACATATATATATATATATATATATATATATATATATATATATATATATATATATATATATACTGGCTAGAAAAAGTAAATAGAGAATCCAACCGACTGTTCGTGTAAAAATCCCTTTGATCGTCTTTAAGTTTTTTGAAAATAAAATTAGTACACATCTGAAAACTACATAAAAGTACTATAATCACAATAATTAATAATTTAAAATATTTAAGTTGCATATAGAAATATCGTAGTCAAATAACAACTTGTTTAACTCTAGAAATTTACTATATCATTCTTTTTGGGATGAAGGGAGTAATTAATTACAATAATAAACATTATAAAAATATTTATTTTATTTTTGTATATAACTTAAATCCTTATTTAATTACGTTGTAAGTTAGCGTGTCTTTATTTGGTTACATCTTCAGGTTTTGACAATATTTGAGGAAGTATGCTTCCTAATTTTAAGGGCATGACAATTGAATAAATTAAAACTCAACTTGCCTAGCTATAGTTGGCTCTAAAACAAAACATGAGTTGAATTTGCAATTTCCTTGAGAAAAAAGTCGAACACGGTTTGCTTTGTAGCTGAAGGAAAGTAGGAAATTAAACTCTCTCCTTCAATTAGACGCATCATATATATGATCATAAAATTTTTCATATTGTACAGTATTCCTTATAATTTCTTTTACTAGAAACAAAAATTATATATTACCAGTCGTAACGCCAAATGAAGATGTAATTAAGACCTAAACTACGTATTTGAAGCAACAATCTTATAGTTCGGATTAGGGGTGTACAAAGAAAACCGATAAATCGCACCAAATCGATAATTCGAGTCAAACCGGAAAAAAAATCCGATGTGGTTGGCTTGATTTAGTTTGGCATTGAAAAATAAAACTCGACCATAATTGGTTTAGCTTGGTTTTAACTAAAAACAAGTCAAACCGAAACCAAACCAACCCGATAGTACATTTATATAATTTAAAAAATATTTTATACATATAAATATTTATTGTAATGTAATTTATAAAAATTCTTAAATTTTTTCACAGTTTTATCTTTTAATATATTACTTCAAGTTTAGATTTAACATTCTTGAATGGTAAATAAATTTTATAGCCCATAAATGTAGTAACTCAAACAAAGTTCAAATCAATACTAATGCTAACAAAAAAAATTCAATTCAATACTAAGAATGACGATAGTGTTGGATAATTATTTTAGTTTTACATTAGTTTATAATGAAAATGCATAACTTATTTTATCTTTTTCTTGTGCTTAGTTATGTTTTTAATATTAGTACCTATTAGCTACACTTATTTTAGCATAACCTGTATAGAATTTTCAGATTATGTTAATTTTCATTATGGGTTATTAATTAGCAATATTTATTTTATGTAATTTTATTATTTTATCTTTGTCATTAAATATTTTAGTACAATGCTATGACTTATTGTGTTAGTTTCTTGGAAAACACATTATATAGTTGTATTTTACTAGGATTTAAGAAATATTTAGAGTACAAGTTACATATTTTATGCTATGAAGACTTTACCAAAAAAAACCCGAAAAACTCGAAAAAAAAAATCCGACTTTATTAATTTGATTTAATGATTAAAAAATCCGAACCAATCCAACTTATTTACACCTTAGTTCGGATAGGGCATTGGCGTGTTTCTCTTTGTATTGAAGCTTACCAAACCAATAAAATAAAGAAGCAAAATACATGCAGTATGTACCAACTCTCGTTTCTCATTGATATATTGCGATCCATTTTAGGTGTTCAAATTCAACTTTTTACAAAAATCTGAAGTCCCAAGAAATAGAAAAGGAAAACAAAGAGATATAAAATGGTTTAATTTTACGCACATGCATGAACATGTGTAACAAAATATCATAATTTTTTCCAAACTACCACTTACATTTTTATGGTCCCGAAGATGGGTGCAACGGGAACGGGAAGTGTCAATTGAAAGTATTGTTGAGTTAACATTTAGATTTTGTTAGTAAACTGTATTTGTTAAATAATTCCGGAGAAGATAAAATAACATATATATAGAAATATAAACGAAATAAAAGTTAATCCGAGCTCACTGAATTCACAGTGTTTCTTTAAGGAATTTAATCCCTTCCTAATACCCAAGGTTATGGATTATTTCCTCCCATGATAGAAAGAATTACACACACTGGTGTAGTGGTACTTCAAACCCTAGTGTTTCAGCGAACACAAAGTTCGGTAGCAAATCACACTTACTGTTGCTTTCTTTGAAGTTAAAATAATGCAGAAGAAATGAGGAGAACTCAGAAATTCGTATGAAAAATCTGAGAGAATGAACTGGTATTTATAGCCAATGTTGAGCTCAAACTGAAGAGGTGCAACTCTTCATAATGGCAGTTTATATAAAACGGTCATAACATAAATGGCTATTTACGCAACAATAGCTAGAAATTCAAAAGGGAGGTTAATTTTCAGTTACAAAATCGAAAAACGGAAAACGGATAATATTAATATTCGTTAGATTTAATATTAATATTTCATTATTAAAACAGATATTTAACATTTCTGTTAATATTTATTATTAACAAATAAATTTGGTCCAAAAAATTAATCAATCAATAGATCATTTGACCAAATCCAAATCCGAATCCGAAGCTGAAGCCGAAGCCGAGCCAAGCGAGCGACGACGACGTCGCCGCGAGGCTTGCCTTCTTCTCAACTTTTTAAAGGCTAGAAGAAGAGCAATTGTTTATATACCCATCAAAAATATTTTTCTCTTCCAACATGGGACAATGTCCCTTTGTCAAGGAGGGAAACTCAAATATTTCATTTTCCATTCACTCTCTTTTAAGCTACATTAAAGCTTAATAACCCAACAATCCCCCGCATGAATGGAGAATGACTATATCACGAAAATATGCATGAAAAACTGTGTGATTCATAAACAAGGATTAATTGTATCTGGATAAGTAGGTTTTCCTTTGAACTTTCCGTAGTGAACTTATGTCGGATATACTCGGTCAATCAGTAGATTTGATATATTTAAATCGTCGAACTTTGGTGTATACCTAGACAACCATAAGTCACACAACCAACCCTTAACCTTCTTTGGTTCTCATTGTTGTGTTCGTTGCATCCATGAACACCACCTGGTTTCATAAGTGCGTAGAGAACTGGCATTACAAAATTCTCCTTGAAGCGGCTAACACTTCACACTTACATAGGTGATTCCTAAACGTGTCATCCCGTAGATACACTATTTGATATACCCCATATCAAATTTAGAAATCATTAAAAAGCCTTAATGCTTTATCCTTGATACTGAACATTGTCTCATCACGAGAATGGACCAAAATTTTAGTTGACAATGTTGAACCGTCATTAATGACTTTGTTTGATCTCCTTGAACCTATATCTTGGGATCTCCAGTCTTCTAGGTAGAGTTACCGCCACAATGACTTGTTCTCGGCCATAGTCCCATTCCCCTCGATGATTTCTCAACTACCTCTCTAGTAAGGCTTTTTGTAAGTGGATCCGACACATTATCGCTTGACTTTACATAGTCAATCATTTTAATTCCTCTAGAGAGTAATTGCCTAACGATTTTATGTCTTCGTCGTATATGATGAGATTTACCGTTATACATAATGCTCCCAGCCCTTCTAATTGCCGCTTGACTATCGCCATGTATGCATATTGGTGCCAACGGTTTGGGCCAAAATGGAATATCTTCCAAGAAATTCCGGAGCCATTCAACTTCTTCACCGGCTTTATCTAAGGCTATGAACTCAGCCTCCATTGTAGAGCGGGCAAAAAAAGTTTGTTTGGACGACTTCCAAGATACCACTCCTCCACCAATAGTGAATACATATCCACTTTTGGACTTAGAATCAGTTGAACCGGTGATCCAATTTGCATCACAGTATCCCTCAATCACCGCAGGATATTTACTGTAGTGCAAAGCAAAGTCCTGGGTATGTTCTAAATATCCCAAAACTCGTTTAATTTCCATCCAATGAGATTGACCTGGATTCCTCGTGTATCGACTCAATTTACTTATAGCATAAACTATATCTGATCGTGTACAATTCATGATGTACATTAAGCATCCCAACACACGAGCATAATCCAATTGTGATATGTTTTGGACTTTGTTCTTTGCTAATGCAAGATTCACGTCAATTGGAGTCTTTGCAACTTTAAACCTTAAGTGCTTGAACTTTTCAAGTACTGTCTTAATATAATGAGATTGTGACAATGTCAGACCTTGAGGAGTCTTATGGATCTTAATCCCCAGAATTAAATCAGCAACTCCTATGTCATTACTCATTATCAGCATATCATCCACATATAAGCAAACAATGACTATGTGATTTGGAACATTTTTACTGTACAAACATTTATCACATTCATTTATCTTAAAACCATTTGACAATATTGTTTGGTCAAATTTCGCATGCCATTATTTGGGTGCTTGTTTTAGTATGTAAAGGGACTTAACAAGTCTACATACCTTCTTTTCTTTACCTGGAACCACAAACCCTTCAGGTTGTTCCTTGTAGATTTCTTCCTCCAACTCTCCATTTAAGAAGGCTGTCTTAACGTCCATGTCACGACCCCAATTTCGGAGTCGTGATGGCGCATGTCGTGGAACCAGGCAAGCCACCCCTTTCATCTAAGCTAAATTCAGTTTTCAGTAAAAATACAATTTTAAACGAAATTATTGATAATACTAAGAGTTTGAAGTTTAAAAACAATATTTGAAACAAAAATTTAGAATTTCCAACCCCGGATATGGTGTCACTCAGTCATGAGCTGCTATATATATAAAAAAATAAAGAATGAAAAAATAGACAACATAGTCTCAAAATAAGTGCAACAGGTGGAATAAGGAAGAGAAGACGAGGTCGCGATCGCCAGCTGCTACCTCGACAACTCCAATGAAAACTCTGACAGCTGCTCAATATCCACTACCGGGTCTCGGTGTACCTGGATCTGCATACAAGGTGCAGGGGGTAACGTGAGTACACCAACTCAGAAGTAACGAACCCAAACTATGGGCTGAGAGGTAGTGACGGACAAAACCTCAAAATTTACAATAAACAGTATACAGAATTTAGACATGCTAACAGTTTATCAGAATGAGTAAATATGCCCAGTATGCCAGTATGCGTTACATGCCATCATGAAAATATATGTATGAAACCAATGTGGATATGCACATAGTGCTCACAACCCTCATAAAACAGTCCACTCAGTACCGTATATGGCTCTCAGGCCCAGGGAAAAAGTCCATCCCGGAATGTACATAATCATTGGTGACCGTAGTCACTCCGTACTGAGGAAAAAGGCCAAATCCAGCCCCACGGAGAAAGTCCATCTCCGGAATACAACACTCGGACAAGATCCATGTCCAGGGACGATCCATCCCTCACATAACATCCACTTCGGACACGATCCATGCCCAGGGAAAATCCATCCCTCAACATCAATGCGCTCACTGGGGGTGTAAAGACTCCGGAGGGGCCCTAGTGGCCCAAGCACTATATCAAGCCAACGAAGGCATGATTTAAGTATCGTTGCGGTGTGCAGTCCGATCTCATANCAGATGCATCCATAAGCCCGAAACAATGATAAGTATGCATATAATTAACAATACTGAGACTGATATATGAAGTGATATGCTATAACATGACTGAGTATATGAAATCAAGAATCAAAAAATGAGACAGTAATATACGACCACTCGGGTCTCAACATTTTCGGCGTGAAGCCTAGCATTTATACTTAACATGATTCCTAACAGGTTCACAATTACCACATTAACAGAAGCACATATATCATCAGGGAATAATCACTAAGCGGTGCCATGGGATAAGCCAGGCCACAAATACTCGGCGCACGCCCGCGCGCCCATCACTTGGAATGCGTGTCACCTCGACTATAGTCATAAATCATTTAGCTCAGGGTTTCGAACCCTCAGAACCAAGTTTGGAAACATTACTTACCTCAAAATCGGCTAAAATACTATTCCGCAATGCCTTTGCCCTTAAATTCGGCCTCCGAGTTCTCCAAATCTACCAAAAACCAAATGTATATCATTATAATATGCCAAGGAACGAACACTAATCAAAATTTATCAAAAATACTCAAAAATCCCGAAATTAGTCAAACCCGACCCCCGATCCCATGTCTCGGAACTCGATGAAATTTACACCACAAAAATTCTCATCCTCCCACGAGTCTATACATACCAAGAACACTGAAATCGGAGTCCAAATGACCCCTCAAATTCCCATTTTAAGGTCTCTAAACCATAAGCCCTAATTACCTATTTTAGCACTGTTTTTCCCCAAATGTTCACTACTAATCTGACCTTTAATCACATATAAATTAGTTTTATGTCCAAAATCCTTACATCAATGAAGAAATATCGATTTCCCTCTTCAAAACCCTTCAAAAGCTTCAAACCCGAATAACAATGGTGAAAGAATGGCTAAAATTCGCTAAGGGTTCTTTTTATAGGTTCTGCCCAGCGATGACCGCACCTGCGGTCCTTTTCTCGCATCTGCGGACTCGCACCTGCGGTCCTAGGTGCGCACCTGCGAAAATGACTTAAGTCCGGACTTCCACACCTGCGGCCCTCTTCTCGCACCTGCGGGCTCGCAGGTGCGACCAGGTGTCCGTACCTGCGCTCCTTGGCCAGGTCCCCCTCTTCCACACCTTCTACAAATCTTCCGCACCTGCGACTCCGCAGGTGCGGTCCAAGTCTTGCCCCTGCGACCTGACCCAGCCAACTCCCACATCTGTGGAGCCTTGTCCTCTTCTGCGGGCTCGCACCTGCGATTCCCCATCCGCAGGTGCGGAAACACCAGAAAGTTTCCCACCAGCAACTCCAAAATGCCAAAAATCATGTCGTTACCCATCCGAACTCAACCCGAGGCCCTCGGTACCCAACCAAAAATACAAACAAGACATAAATGATCACCTGGACTTAGTCGAACTCTCGGAACACCCAAAATAACATCGACACACCAAATCAACCCATGATTCAAGCCTAAAGATGTTCAAACTTCCGAAATTCACCAACGATGCCGAAACTAACCAAACCTCGTCCGAATGATATGAAAATTTGTACACACATCCAGAATGACGCTACGAACCTGCTCAAATTTCCGTAATTCCATTCCGATCCCGATAGCCTATTTTCCACTGCCGACCGGAAATTGCCAAAAACTAACTTTCGCCAATTCAAGCCTAATTCTACACCGGACCTCAAAACTACATTCCGAACACACTCCTAAGTCCCAAATCACCTAACGAAGCTATCCGATCCATAAAATCTACATTACGAGGTCGTTTACCTATAAGTCAATTCCCGATTGGCTTTTCCAACTATTAAGCTCATTTAAGAGACTAAGTGCCTTAATTCTCACCACGACCACTCTGAACCCGAGTCAACCAACCCAACGCCACATAAAAGAGATTAACCACACAACAATGAAGCCGAAATGGGGGAAATGGTCTTAGCTCTGGAAACGAACGGCCGGGTCGTTACAGTCCATTTGATGAATTTCAAGACCATAAATCACAGCTAACATTACTAACATTCGTATGGACGTAATTCTTGTAACTGGAGAGTACATATCAAAATAGTCAAGACCTTCTCGTTGTCTATACCTTTTGACCACAAGTCTTGTCTTATATTTATCAATAGTGCCATTATCTTTCATTTTCCTCTTAAAGATCCATTTAGAACCCAACAGTTTATTTCCAGGAGGAATATCAACCAATTCCCATGTATGGTTGTTCAATATGGATTTTATTTCACTATTGACTGCCTCTTTCCAAAACAATAATTCCGAAGAAGACATAGCTTCTTTAAATGTTCGAGGCTCATTCTCCAATAAGAAAGTCACAAAATCTGGTCCAAATGAAGTAGACGTTCTTTGATGTTTACTACATCTTGGATCCTCCTGATTAAATGTACTTTCTTTTGTTTCTTCCCGAGGTCATTTGGATCCTTCACCAATCGACTCACATTCCTTTTTATACGGATATATATTTTCAAAGAACTCAGCATTATCTGATTCTATAATCGTATTGTTATGAAAGTCGAGATTTTTTGATTTATGAACCAGAAATCGATATGCTTTACTATTGGTCGCATATCCTATAAAAACACAATCAACGGTTTTCGGTCCTATTTTTACCCTTTTGGGTTTAGGAACTTGCACTTTTGCCAAACACCCCCACACTTTAAAATAATTCAAGTTGGGCTTCCTTCTTTTCCATTTTTCATATGGAATGGATTGTGTTTTGCTATGGGGTACTCAATTTAGTATCTGATTAGCCGTAAGAACGGCTTCCCCCCACAAGTTCTGTGGCAACCCAGAACTTATCAACAATGTGTTCATTATCTTCTTTAATGAACGATTCTTTCTTTCCGCAATCCCATTGGATTTGGGCGTGTAAGGAGCCGTTTTTGATGAATAATTCCATATTCTAAACATGTTTCGTCAAAAGGAGATTCATATACACTACCCCTATCACTTCTTATCATTTTGATTTTCTTGTTAAGTTGCGTTACAACTTTATTTTTGTATTGCTTAAATGCGTCTATTGCTTCATCTTTACTATTAAGTAAGTAAACATAGTAATATCGAATAGTGTCGTCAATAAAAGTTATGAAATACTTCTTCCACTGCGAGATGGTATTGGCTTCATGTCACAAATATCTTTGTGAATTAAGTCTAAAGGATTTGAATTCCTTACAACTGACTTATAAGGATGTTTAACATACTTAGATTCTACACATATTTGACATTTTGATTTGTCGCATTCAAACTCAGGAAATACTTCCAAATTTATCATTTTCCGCAAGGTTTTATAATTGACATGACCCAAACGTATATGCCATAATTCATTTGACTCAAGTAAGTAAGATGAAGCTGAAATTTTATTATTATTCTCAACAACCATTACATTTAGATTGAAAAGGCCCTCCGTGAGGTAACCTTTTCCTACAAACATTTCGTTCTTACTTATACAACCTTATCGGATACAAAAACACACTTAAAATCGTTCTTAACAAGAAGTCCAGTAGAGACTAAGTTCTTCCTAATCTCAGGAACATGGAGGACGTTGTTCAAAGTCACCACCTTGCCATAAGTCATTTTGAGAAATATCTTTCCACATCCTTCAATTTGGCCATTGCAGCATTTCCCATAGAAAGCGTCTCTTCGGGTCCAACAGGAGCATATGTAGCAAATGCTTCTCTAACAGCACAAACATGGCAAGTGGATCCAGAATTAATCCACCATTCCTTAGGATTTCCCACCAGGTTGCATTCAGAAAGCATAGCACACAAGTCATGAACATCTTCGTGCTTTTCAACCATGTTTGCTTGACCCTTCTTCTTGTCTTTCTTTGGAGCACGACAATCTACAGATCTGTGTCCATCTTTTCCACAGTTTTAGCAATTCCCATTGAACCGCTTCTTGCTTGGGTTGTTTTTCGGTCCAGAAGTCTTCTTCCTCTTTCTGATATTTTGAGGAGCATCCTCAATAATGTTTGCTCCCATTATTGTTGAGTTTCCATGACCTTTCTGTCACGACCCAATTTCGGAGTCATGATGACGCCTGTCGTAGAACCAGGCAAGCCACCCATTTTATCTAAGGTAAATTCAAATTCCAGTAAAAATACAATTTTAAACGAAATTACTGATGATACTAATAATCTGAAGTTTAAAACAATATCTGAAATAAAATTTTAAAATCTCCAACCACGGATCCAGTGTCACTCAGTCATGAGCTGCTATAACATAAAGCAAGATGAAATGGACAACACAGTCTCAAAATAAAGAACAACAGGTAGAATAAGAAAGAGAAGACGAGGTCGAGATCGCCAGATGCTACCTCGACGACTCCAATGAAACTATGATAGCTGCTCAGTATCCACTACCGGGTCTCGGTGTACCTGGATCTGCACACAAGATGCAGGGGGTAACGTGAGTACACCAACTCAGAAGTAACGAACCCAAACTACGGACTGAGAGATAGTGACAGACTAAACCTCAGAATTTACAATAGACAGTATATAGAAATTAGACATGCTAATAGTTTATCAGAAAATATACCAAAATATGCCAAGTATGCCGGACTACTCTACATGCCAGCGAATAAATATATGAAACCAGTGTGGAAATGCACATAGTGCTCACAACCCTCACACATCAGTCCACTCAGTACCGTATATAGCTCTTAGGCCCAGGTAAGGTCCATCCTAGAAGGTACATAATCATCGGTGACCGTAGTCACTCCGTACTGAGGAAAAAGGCCAATCCAACCCCACAGAGATAGTCCATCTCCGGAATACAACACTCGGACAAGATCCATATCCAGGGACGATCCATCCCTCACATAACATCAACTTCGGACACGATCCATGCCCAGGGAAAATCCATCCCTCAACATCAATGCGCTCACTGGGGGTGTAAAGACTCTGGAGGGGCCCTAGTGGCCCAAGCGCTATATCAAGCCAACGAAGGCATGATTTAAGTATCGCTGCGGTGTGCAGTCCGATCTCATAACTGTCTCAATAACAGGCTCTCGGCCTCACTCAGTCATTACTCTCAAGTCTCACTCACATGGATAACAGATGCCTCCATCAGCCTGAAATAATGATAAGTATGCATATAATTAATAATTCTGAGACTGAGGTATGAAGTGATATGCTATAACAGGACTGAGTATATGAAATCAAATAATCACAAAAAGAGACAGTAGTATATGACCACTCGGGTCTCAGCATTTTCGGCGTGAAGCCTAGCATTTATACTTAACATGATTTTTAACAGGTTCACAATTACTACATTAATAGAAGTGTGGATATCAATCAGTGATAGCTACTAGACAAATGCCATGGGATGAGCCATGCCACAAATACTCGGTGCACGCTCGCACGCCCGTCACTTGGCATGTGCGTCACCTCAATTATAGTCATAAATCATTTAGCTCGGGGTTTCGAACCCTCAGAACCAAGTTTGGAAACGTTACTTAACTCAAAACCGGCTAAAAACCTAGCCCTCAATGCATTTTCCTCTAGACTGGGCCTCCGAGTGCTCCAAATCTACCAAAAATTAGATTCATATCATTATAATATGCCAAGGAATGGAACCCATTCGAAAATTACCAAATTTACCCAAAAATTCCAAAATTGGTCAAACCCGACCCCCGGGCCCACGTCTCGAAACTCGATAAAATTTACACCACAAGAATCCTCATTCTCCCACTAGTCTATACGTACCAAGAACACTGAAATCGGAGTCCAAATGACCCCTCAAATTCCCATTTTAAGGTCTCTTAATCACAAGCCCTAATTACCCCTTTTTAGCACTGATTTTCCCCAATTTTCACCACTATTCAGACCTTTAATCACATGTAAACGAGTTTTAGGTCCAAAATACTTACCTCAATGAAGAACTATCGATTTCCCTCTTCAAAAGCTTCAAACCCGAATAAGAATGGTGAAAAAATGACCAAAATTCGCTAAGGGCCCTTTTTATATGTTCTGCTCATGGGTTCCGCACCTGCGGCCTAAATCTCGAACTTGCAGACCCGTACCTGCGGTCCCAGGTGCGCACCTGCGGTCCCAGGTATGCACCTACAAGGAAACACTAAAAGTCGAACTTCCGCACCTGCGACTCCATTTCCGCACCTGCGACACCGTAGGTGCGGCCCCACGTCCGCATCTGCGACTTCACTGATCCAGCCAAATTCCGCATCTGCAGAGCCTTGTCCGCTTCTGCGGGCTTGCACCTGTGGTCCCCTATCCGCAGGTGCGGTCACACCAGCACCAGCACTATCAACTGCTATTTCCAACTCGAAATCCTCCGATAGCTATCCGAAATTATCCTGAGCCCCTCGGGACCCCAACCAAAAATACCAACAAGTCCTATAACCTTATTCAAACTTAGTCGAGCCCTCGAAACACCAAAAACAACGCAAAAACATCAAAAATCACATCAAATTCAAGCCTATGAACTTTGAAATTTCTAAATTCATCAAGGATGCCGAAACCAACCAAAACACATCCGATTGACCTGAAAATTTGCACACATATCCAAAATGACATTACGAACCTGCTTCAACTTCTGGAATTCCATTCTGACCCCGATAGCCTATTTTTCACTGCCGACCAAAAATCGCCAAAAACTAAATTTCGCCAATTCAAGCCTAATTCTACACCGGACCTCAAAATTACATTCCGAACACACTCCTAAGTCCCAAATCACCTAACGAAGCTATCCGACCCATAAAATCAGCATTCCGAGGTCGTTTACCTAGTAGTCAACTCCCGGTTGACTTTTGCAACTATTAAGCTCATTTAAGAGGCTAAGTGCCTTAATTCTCACTGTTGATACCCAATTTTTCCCAATTTTTTTTTAAAACTGCATATATTCCTTCAAAGTCATGCATTAATAACAATTGGTATTTTTCCATTATTTTTCTATATTTTTATTAATTTGTCCAGTATTTATTTCCAATAAATAATTATAAAATTACATCACAAATGTTTTCAAAAGCATCTCTTGATTTAATTTATTTTTTATTGTCCTAATTAGACCCAATTATTTCATAATTATCCAAATTGGTATCTTTTGGCTATAATTACAATAACTTTGCAATTATAGCCCAATCATATAATTTTGCACTATTTTCTACATGAAATTAGTCATTTGTACTTTTAAAATACTAAGTAATCATTTCAAACTATTTTCTATGCATGAAATTCATTTTTTATGATTATTAGCTATTTTGTAAATTATTTTAATTAATTTGAATTGGGTATTTAACAAATGACCTAATTTATTTCGATTTTAGCCTAAGTTAAACCGGACCTAAGTCCAATTAAAACATCAACCCAATAAACCCCAAGCCCAAACCCTTTACCTGCCCGACCCAGTCTTATCGAATCCTGGCCGTTGATCATTTTTGTTCAACGACCTATATTATCCCTTTCTTAATTAAACCTAAAGACTACCCTCCCAAACCCCTTATTTCCCTCTTCTCACCCTGCCGTCACTCACCCCCTTCTCTCTCAAATGCTCTCTAACTCCAACCCTAATTCCCCCCGCCGTCATTCATCTACTGCCTTCCATGGTGGTTTCTCACCACCCTAGATCTCCAATGGCCTCTCCTATGCTGGTGCCCCCATCTCTAAGGTCCTCTAGGGACTAGGGTCAGTCCGTTTACACCTTTGGCCCATCCTTGCCTGTTTCAAGCCGTCATGGCTCGATTTTGAGTAAGATCTGCTTATTTCGCTTTGAACCTATGGGTTTCTAAGCATCTGTCTTCATCTCTATGTTATTTTCTCGAAACCCTAATCTCATCTCTTGAACTTCTCAGATCTATACAAATCTGAGATGGTTTGAACTTATTTTTACTTGTTTTATGAAGATTCTTCTGATTTTTCGAAGTGGCTTGTCATCTTCCTAAACTAGGGTTTCTGAAAATCTTTTTCTTCAAACCACTTTCTGATTTTTAAGTGTTTAATCCTGTGATTCTTATGTGCTTCGACTGATTTTGTTAAGTTTTTCCTTAACCCTAACTAGTTATGATAAAACCCCCAACTTTCTGACACTTTGTTTGGATTCTGAGTTTATCTTTACTGTTCGTTCTCTCAAACTTGTTTGCATGTTTGATTCTCATGAATCTGCTTCGATTAATCTGAATATTCTTGTGATTTTCACCCTGTGCAACTTACTAGGGTTTATGATTCTGCCTATTTCTGCCTATTATGTGCTTACCTCGCTAACTCTCAGAGGTTTATGTTTATCATCACTATATTCCAGTTTGAACCCTGATTCTACGTGATTTGTACCACTGTGTCCATTAGGGTTTCTGAATTTTTTTTTGCGTCTTCTTGCCTACTATGTGTTTATTCCATTTGTTCATAAAATTTTGAGTTAACTCTCCCCTTAATCAGCACTATTCCCATTTGAATTCCTAATTTTCTGTGATTAACACCTTTTACTGATTTCCTGTGATGATGTCTTTACTGATTTCCAACATGTAAACTATTTTCTTACCTTATTATGTGATTGACTGTTATTAGTTGGTTTTTACTGATTGTTTCCTTAATTAGACCTTCTGTACCTAGCCTCAATTACATGTTCTGTACTGGTACTGTGCTGAGATTATTTCCTTATTGTGTTATATTCCAGTCATATGGTGTGTTTCCTTATTTGTTGCATGTCTATTACCGTTCAAAGTTAACTCCTTAATAAAAGGGAGTACTTACATTGATTTTGATGCTAATTGAATCTGATTCCCCATTCAATGCATGACTTCGATTCTTATCTTATTCTCTACCTAGTTTCAAACTATATATACATTGCTCTTACACTGGTTCAAGGGACACGAACACATTAGTTCGAAAAGCTCTCTCTCATACTCAAAGCTTTTCTTCTCTCTTTCTTTCTTTGTTACTTACTTACTACTGTTCTGAATTAGTCGGCTGCAAGCCAAGAGTAATTATTGTGCTCGCCTATCCTTCACTTTGCGTTTACTATCCCCTTAATGGTATGTTCTGATTTCAATTCAAGTCCCTAAACCAACATGTTTCTGTTACTGCTTCAGTTTATCTTGTTTCTGATCTGTTTCTATCTATGGTTTTGCTGTTCAACATGTAATTGACATGTCTACATCATTGTTCATCTAGCATATTATGTTATGCCCCATTCCCCTTTAGGATCGGTATGCTTATGAATATGTTACCCCCTTGTAGTATGTCCCAATATGATCTGCTCTATCTCATATTTACCGATTTTCTAGCATGAACCTTTCTTTGCAAAGCAATTTGTATCCTAAGTTGTCTGATTCTGTGTTGATTCTAAAATTCATGATGTGTTGATACCATTAGCTATCCCCTAATCCCTATGAACCCCCTACAATAACTTCAATGATCCTGTATACTATGTCCTCTATATGTCCCCAATTCCCATCACCCATATATGAAGGACAACGATCTGAATGTTCTGAATCTGTTTGTGATGTGATTAGTGTTCTGTTTGTTAATTTTCCTACTCTCGTCAACAAACTGTTTTTTCACTAAACAACTCTCCTATTTTATAAAACTATTTAAACTAAGTCTTTTCCAAACGTTGCCTTTCCTATTAAAACCTTTTCAAAACTATGTCAAGCATTCTCACTCTACTCTTAGGTCCTTAGGTTCTGCCCCTCCAGTGTATGACTGCCTTGGGATTCCTATGAGATCCCTCTGAACTCTGGTGCACTGGGGCTGGCCCTTCCACACTGCACTTACTCAATTATGGTTATGAAATATGGGTGTGAGCACTGCCCGGGATACCTTGAGGTCCTTAGGGAACTCTGACACACCCGAATATGAGAAAGGCTATGAAACATTTAAGCACTTGAGGTTCTGTGAATTTGGGCCTGTTTTTCCGGATCCCTATAGTTTAACTTCTTCTTTTCCTTTATCTATTTATGTAATTTACTCAGCTAGTCTGTAATAATTATTTGTAAACAGATATTGGGGATGGCTAGTGAAAAGGGGAGGATAGCTATATATGTTATCAATGCGAAGGGGTAGAAACCATGACTTAGGTTTATATTTCCTATATGTGCATTAGAATCCATGTTTAGGACCAATACATTCTAAGCATGTCATGCATTAGATATCATGTTTTAGGTTTACTGCTTCAACATCTCATTTGACCCTATTTATCACTTAAAAATCCTGCTTCTAGGCTAAATAATGCATCAACATAAAAATGTTGCTCCTGCACATCCTGAAATTATGCTGTAACTTCCTGTGCATTTAGAAATCATGCTTTAGGAATTCTACAACCATTCTACATCTCTATGTACATAGTAGATACCATGCTTTAGGATCTCGCACAATCACACTTAGTTAAACTACTGATGCATGAAAAACGACATAAGACAATCTCATATTTGATCATCCTGTTTAAATAAACTGGTGATAATCCCTGTATTTTACAACACCTAGAACAACATGCTTTTAGGTAAAACAATTTCTGAACTATTTTTTAACAATTCTGGTAATGATTATGCACAATCCCACGCCTAGACAAGCCTTATGTAATCCATCTCTTTAAAAAACCGGAAGACTGTTGCTTTGTGTTTACTGCTTAATGGTTAACAGGTTTTAAACTCAATAGGCAAACTGATTAGGTCCTTCTTCTGTGTTTATAAAATTAAAGCTGCATATCTTATGTGTTCTGATTTTCACTTAGACATCATGTTTTAGGATGCTGCTTAATAATACTGCCCTTGTTTGTGTTTGAGACGTGCTGCTTATGTGCATTATCTGTGGAGGTAATCTGAGCCTCTTAACTGCTTTTTCCTATTTTATCTATTCAAATCCTATCTGTTCTTGCCTGTCGCCTAGTATTTTCTCCTTTGAACCTTAGGGGTATGTCTAGAACTGCCTATAGGTAGAGGTCCTAAATTCCTCCAGGGCCATTAAGAAGGGACGGGTAACAGCACGCATAGAGATTGTTAAACAACACTCGCTTTAATAACCGCTAAGGGGTGGGGAAGGTTAGATATGGATATGATGACGGGTACGCTAATGCAACGTGTAGCTCCTCTTCTAAGGAGTGATTACCGGGCATTGTACCGATGTGATCCTATAGGATAAACGACCTAGGACCCCCTATCCCTTACATATGTGTGTTTAGATCATAACTCTTTCAAAACTTTACTTGTGTGCTTGGAGTGTAAATCTTTCAAAACCTTAGATATGTGCTTAGACTTTAAAGCTTTTATACTTTAGCACATATGTGTGCTTAGACTGCGAATCTTCCCAAAATCTTTATTTGTTTACCTATATATTTTGTTTGTTTATGTGCTACCTGTTTTAAAATTCACAAAGCTTGTTTGGCCGGGAACCACAGTTGTGGACTTTAAGGGGTTCCTAACACCTTCTCCTTGGAGTAATTTCAAGCCCTTACCCTATATCTGGTTATCTAATCTGTGTTTATAAATGCCCCTTAATCGGTGCCCTAACGCAGCTTAAAATCGTTAGGTGGCGACTCTTCAATTCCTTATCCCTTTCCCAAAAGGAAACGAGTTGTCCCAATAATGTCGAATACCTTGACCGACCCGAAAGGGGAGGAGAGAGGGGGGCGCGACAGCATGACAACTATGCTGGGGATTTATCTAGGCTTTTACCATTTCAAACTGCTTTGTGAATTTGTCTTTACTTTGTTAATACTTGCGACCTTTCCCTTTCCCCCCTTTATGTGCCATTAACTGATTATCCCTTTCAAGTATTTATTCCTTTCAAAATCAAAACTGACATGTTTCTTTTTGTTGTTCTTCGTAACTGCTTTTTCAATTATAACTGTTGTATTTACCGCTTTCATAACGTGCAAATACATGACGACATGCTTTTATTGCTCATTTATTGTTGCATAATCATGCTCAACATCATATTCCACTCCTGCCTATTCAAATCCTATAGCAACTCTTGATGAGTGTTTGCCCCCTTACATTTTATACCACCCCTAAATTCGGAAAGGCTTATTTACGATAAAACTAGTCGATCAAAGGTGCAATCGATGGTTCCGTGCCTTTCCCCCTCAAGTTGTACGCTGGAGGTTACCAGTCTAAAACCCCATAGAAACCTTACTCTGTTATATTGTGCATGCATCATGGTCAAACCTAGCCGGGTTAGCGTGTCATCCGCACAATAACCCTTTAAGACAACCTTATCCAAAAGTCCACCGAGCTTTTAATAATCCCAACGGACGCAGTCACATTCTGTGCATTTATTTGGAGAACTAAATGCTTACATGCTAATCATAAGTGTATAAATAGTCGAGTCTGGCGGGGGGTAAGGGTCTAACCTGTCTATTTTGCAGAAAATGAGGCATGGAGTCCCCAGGTTCGGCATGGTCCAAAGAATACCACCACTATTGCTGGATTGGTAGGAAGACCTCTCACCTAGTGACAAAGAACATGTGAAGAGGCTCCTCGGGAACTTGCCCTCTTTACTGGATATTCAACCAAACAACATGTTGATCGAAGCAACCACTATGTTCTGGGACAGAGAAAGGTCTGTGTTCCATTTTGGCAACATAGAAATGACCCCCTCTTGGAGGAGATAGGGGGCTTTGTGGGTTTACCTTGGGACAATCCAGGTTTGTTGGTACCGGAGAACTGTGCCGCTAGGGGGTTCCTGAAAATGATGGGTTTGAAGAGGAATGATGGTTTAGAGTGCCTTACAGATTCCTACATACCTTTTGGTTATCTCTATGAATGATACGACCATAGAAAATCCTATCGTATCTTCCACGACGAGTTCTCTATTACTTCTTTGGGTCACATTCACCGCAGGGTTTTCGTGTTCGTCGTTTGCTCCTGGGTCTGATGGTGTTTCCAAGCAAAGGAGACCGGATTCACACTAGACTATCTATGGTTGCCAAAACCTTAATGGAAGGGATCGAAGGGAAAACATATACCATTATCCCTATGATCATAGCAGACATATACCGAGCCTTGGACCACTGCCAGAAGGGGGCCAAACACTTTGAGGGTTACAACCTGCTACTACAGGTTTGGTTATTGGAACATCTCCAGAGAGGCCAATATCGTCAGAAATTTCCACGAAGGGTGTGGAATGATCATATAGCCTTCCACCACCCTAAGAGGATGACCTACATCCCTGATAGGTTTTCTCAACCGGAAAATGCTACAGAATAGGCGCAGTTCTTTGATAATTTGACCGAGGACCAGGTTCAATGGATATTCGAATGGTTCCCTACCACTGAATTCATCATCAGATCGAGGGACGCTCCGTACCTGGTGTTGATTGGTTTAAGGGGAATATATACCTATGTTCCCGTCAGGGTCATGAGACAGGTGGGTAGAAAGCAAGTTATACCGCGAGTCTCCAAAATGAGTCATTACAGGGCAGATTTTCAGGACGACGATATCCTTTACAAATGTGAAGCTCAGCATCTGTGGCATCTAAGGTTATCGTAGAAAGGGACATCATCGAGCCCGATAGATACCACGCAGGGCATGTTGTTGGTTGATTTCCCAATGCACACGCAAGTGTACGTGGTCGACAAGTAATACAAGATTTTA
>ML410563.1:0-33353 GCA_005239525.1 Nicotiana knightiana
CTATTATAATGTATTAAAAGTAATTACATAGTTAAAAATAGTTTAATTTTTTTAAAAATTTAATAATTTAATTTAATAATTAAATAATTTAATTTAATAACTAAAGAAAAAAAAATTTAATATTTTTTTAAAAATAGCGACCAACGGTTGTCGCTATTTTCAATTTAATTTTTTTTTTAAAATAGCGACCAACGTTGGTTGCTATTTCTGGTCAAATGGTCAAAACTTATTTACAGACCAAAAATAGCGACCAAAGTTGGTAGCTTTTCCTAATTTCAGAGACAAAAACGAGTTTCCCCCCATTTCTCTTATTTCCTTCCCCAAAAATTTTCCCAACTCTCTCTTTCCCTCCCCTTCTCTATTTCACTCACCCAAATCCCATCACCCACCCCGCGCCACCACCTCCCCCACTGCCACAGTGAGCATGTAATTTTTTACCTAGTAAATACTCCGACAAAATTAGATAAGTAAATTAATCTTATGGATTTGGTTGAATTTTGGTGATTAATTGTGAATTGCTTGCATTCGCGTATTTATAATTCATCTTTTAAAATTATTAAAATTGCACCACTATTATCAAAGAATTATGAATGTATTATTTGTAATTAATTGAATTAAATAACAAACGAATGATGGTTATTTGATGTAATGTATTTTTGACAACTAATTACTAAAATTAATCAGTTTTATCCAATAAATCATGGATTTAATTAGGAGTATAAAGTTAATTGTTTTATTCTTAATTAAGCCATGATTAGATGAAATTAAGGTTAGAATTAATTATTACATGTTTTCTTTTGAATTTGATTAGGTTAGTGTTAATTAATATTTATTTAGGCCTAATTAATCCTAATATATCAAAATAGGACCTGGGCTAATTTGCCCAGGCCCAAAATAAGTGTCACTACACTACAAACGACCCAGCCCAAAGACCTTACCCGGCCTGCCCAGACCCAGTACCCAAAACGACCCCGTTAGGACTTAGCAAATCCCAGCCGTTGATCTTCTGAGATCTAACGGCTGGAAAACCCCCACTCCTATAACTATATAACTGTCCAAACCCCCCTTGTCCGCCTCTCTCTCTTCTCTCTAAACACCAAACCCTAGCCGCCGCCCTCCGCCAGCTGGAAATCGCCTCCGGCGGCGGAGCTTCACCCAATCCGGACCAAATCTTCACCAGACACTCTCCTCCTCCTCCTCCTTAGTCACCTCCCGTCATTGATTCCACCAAAATCCCACCCAAAATCATCCGATTTTAGATCTAAGAAATTTGAAACCCTAGAGTTCACCCCCCATCGATTGAAAGCGAATCAATGGCTCAGACTTACGTGAGTCACTTGCTCTCCACAAGAGCAAGTGATTCACGTGGGTTTGATCCTATTCAAACCCCACCAAGGTCCGGCAACTTCCTTTTTCCGGCCAAACCCATCAAATGGGTATTTTCCCCATATTTTTTTTCTTCTTCTGTTTGCTTCTTCCTTTGTTATTATTTGTTATCTCGTTTTTACTGAAATTATGAATAGGGTTGTTTAATCACCACTGTTTTAGGCTAGTTTTCTTTTTGTTCTATTACTATTCGTGCATGTTTAGCCATGTTTCTTTGTGATTAATCTAGGTTCTTTTAGTAATCATGTGTGTGTGTGCTTCTCTTTCATTGACCTGTTAATTGATTCTGTTTAGACCAATTGAACCACTCTTAGGTAATTGAGTAACTTAGCATAGGTCTTAATATTAGTTCAAACTATGAATATATGTTATATTAGTCATGCTTGATTTGCCCTAGCCGATCAAATCTGAACTTGTTGGTATAGCTATATTTTCTGTGTAAAATTCTTGAAAGATTCCATGAACTCGCCTTGCCTAATCACACGTTGTTTGATTCCTGCTTTTGATTTTCTCTCTTATGATTGAGTGCCTCTACTTAATTATCAAAGTAAAACACGGTTTCAAAGTGTTACCTTAAGGTTTGTTACGTGATGATTGCATGTCTAATTGCATAAATAGCTAACTTAAATACTATTAATTAGAGTTTCACCATTGCTTTTTCTTAGTTGAAAGTAAATTCTGATTTTTGTTTATCTAAGCTAATTGACCAAATGACTATGGGTTAGTTATGTAGAATCATGATTTTTGGGTACTTAAAGGAAAGCTGATCCCATTTAGATTTAAGTTGAAAACTGAAATAAACCATAGTGTAGGATAAATAACCAAGCCTAATAACATAATTAATTTTCATTAATCAACTAACCTTTTACTAACTAAACCTAATCCTAGTTGAGGATAACCATTAGTTAACTAAAGTGAGCTAACTAGGATTAATTAACTAGGGCTAATAGTAACCAGGGTTAAACTTGCTTGGGTTATTATTAGCCCTAGTTAATTAATCCTAGTTGAGGATAACCATTAGTTAACTAAAGTGAGCTAACTAGGATTAATTAACTAGGGCTAATAATAACCCAAGCAAGTTTAACCCTGGTTACCTAAAGGTAATTTCAGGGACTTCAAGGGGTATATTAGGAATCCTAGATGAGGGAATCTTGGGTGTAACAACCCAAGAACCTTCTAGAGTCCACAAATCAGATTTTAGGGGGTAAAAAAGTAATTTTAAGGGCTGAGAATCTTCTAGAATGAGGGAAGCTGTCCCAAAGGATAAGGGTGATAGCTGCATTTGTACTATTTTCAGCTTATTGGATAAGGAATATGCTAATCATATCCTATCCCAAATACCCCTATATATACACACTTTTTACCACTAAAGGGACTTTTTTTGGACTGAAAAATACAATTTTTTTTGACTACTGAAAGATCTGGAAATACACATAGCTTTTGAGAAAGTTCTCTGCACATATTTTACCAAAAATTGTTACACACACTTAGACACAATTTTTCACCTCTGAAAAAACAGAAACAAAATGGACTACAGTAGGAGTGTAAAAACAGTTTGAACTTGGTCTATCTTGTAGCTGTGATTTTCTTTCCTAAAGACCTGGGTTTATTGCTGTTTTTTTTATTCAATCGTTGGTATTCAAAGTCATCCTTTTTTGGGCTTCTTTACTGTGGGTTTCTTGCTGTTCGTGGCTGCTGATTTGTTGTTGCTGAGTCTCATTTTTCAGTTTTCTAGACCTTTATTTGGTCTAGACTTGTTCTCGCTATTTTACCCTGTCTCTTAAGAGGTATGTAACTCCTACCTCATATTAAGTAAATTTCATGTATGAAAATTTGTTAAACATCAACGTTATGTTGGTTGGTTACTGTAGTTTCAGTTTCTATGTGCGAACATGCTTACACATGCTAAAAATCACGAATTTGATTCATTTTGTTTAAGATTTAAGTGTTGAATCTGCATATGAACTATATCTTCCGTGTGTTTAATGGTTTGAATCCTTGCAAAATATAAGGTTAACTGAAATATCGTTATCAAAATAAGAATCTGACTACTAACTAGGTCAGATTCACTTTAAAATTTCAGATCTGATGTTAGTTGTAAAACATTGTGATATTGTTCTTATATACATAGGTTTGGTTGCATTTATTAGGGTATTATGTTTGGTACTGCATCATTGTATTTAAATCTGACCCCTTAATGGTCAGATTTACTCTATAAAGATGCCTAAAGTTTTGGTCTTCTTTTTGGTTGTTTAGAAAGGCACAAGCATGAGCTGGATGTTCTAGTCAAAACAAAGGTTCTCAAGGAGCAGTAGTTTAGGGATATATATTCTTTCTTTTTACTGCCTTCGTGCAGTTTTTCTTCAAAAAATCTATATTTTTAGTCGAACAAGATGCATTTGTTCATTTTCTAGAATCATTGTAAAGATGAAACTGGACTGTATTATGTTATTATGGCTAACTTGGGTATATAGAAATGGGCCAGGCTATTAAAAATAGCCTATCAAGGCGTGAATTAGCCTGGAACCAAGGCTATTGAGCCTAAGGGATATCGAAGCCCTCCAAGATTTAATGTTATACTATTCTGTTTGGAATTCGAAGTTTATTTAGTATAGCCTGTAGAAAAAATGTAAATATTTTTAAGTCTCACATGACTCTTCTACTGAATTTAAGCTGCATTTTACAGTGATTACATATATTAGGCATTTGACTATTAGGATTCAATTGAGATTAAAAAAATGTCTTCAAAACTCGTGTAATTTTGGTATTAAAAATGATCTGTCCAAAATTCCAGATTTCATTGTGAAAAACCGGCGTTGTTGAAAGTCCCATGATTTACTTATTCTGAACCTGATGAATTTGGGATATATAAGTATAGTCTTCCCAAACAGTACCTCTTTAGTAACTGAAAAAAATAATATTAAGCGTGCAAATTCGCTTCTGATTGTTGTTCAAGAATCATGAATTCATATTTCTGTTTGTATCCTTGATTTTCTTAATTTTGTTTAGCTGAATTGTACATATCGCGTCTTTCATAAATGACACATACTAGGATTTGGCCAAAAGGGGTAATTGATAAATTGAGCTAAAATATGGCCATAGCCCAAGCATTCGTCTTTAGATTAGTAAACTTAATCTTAGACAATCTTCTACATATCTTTTAGGTTGAAAAATACATATTTAGATTGAAATTTAGTAAATAATCAAGTATTACTTCATACGACCATAACCTGCACTCGGGAGTGGCAACTCGTGCCCCCGATCCTTAACTCCAAACAATTAATAAAAACGCACATAGCAATCACAGGTGCATTTCATGTGACGTGTTTGCCATGTGTTCAAAACAACAAGTGTCACGCCATCGTGACTTGTCCAAGATAAATCCATAAACGTCCTAATTTATCTTAAAACTAAATTGTTCATTCAAATAGAAAGCATAAAGAATAATCAAACATCGCCTCAAATAGGCACTATAAAACCGTCACGACCATAGTCTTGACTACGTAATCTACACTCGGGTACGACAACTCATGTCCCCATCTTCAACTTCAAACTATATTAAACTCACGTGTTGCAATAGCGAGTGCATTTCATGTGGCGTAATTGTAACATGTCCAAAAGCATAACAAGTGCACGTTCTCGTGACTTGTTTTTCAAGATAAATCCATACTTATCAAAAGAGGCTAAATTTCAAAGAGTTTAAATCTACAATAGGCTAAAACACGTAAACAATTAGATAATTTAGGCCAAATATTAATAGTAAGCAACCGTGCTAGAACCACGGAACTCGGGAATGCCTAACACCTTCTCCCGGGTTAACAGAATTCCTTACTCGGATTTCTGGTCGCAGACAAATCAAAACAGAGTAAGAATTTCCTTGATTTGGGATTTTAAAAATAAAACGGTGTCCCGGAGAATCGTCAAAAATCCGGGTGACGACTCTGAAAATTAAAATAAATCCCAAATCCGAATAATGTCACTTTAATTGGAAAAACTCCCTTGTTACCCCTTCATTAATCCGGGGGTGATGAAAAAGGAGGTGTGACAGCCACCACTCCCCCACTGCTCGCAGCCCACTATCTCGTCACCCACTGCCTCGCCGCCCACTGCCGCCCCTATCTCTCTCCTTTCCACCTAAAAAAAATCAAGGTTAGAATTATAACCTTGATCTTTGTTATTTCTAGTCTCTGTGTGTGTTACAATATTTGATGTATTGTAGTTTATTGTTTCAATTAGTGTTTCAATTCTTTGAACATTGTATTTTATTGAGGATTAGGGTTTAGGTCTTTTTCTAATTAGTTTTGTTAATTAATTTTATTAACTAATTAGTTTAATTAGTGTTGAATTTAGTTTAGTTAGATTTGAATTATACTTTGTCTTGATAGTTTAGTTAGAATTTAGGGTTTAGGATATGAATTAAATTTTTGGATATGAATTGGAATTTTAGTTTATGAATTGGAATTTTTGGATATGAGTTGAGCCTTTAGGATATGAATTGAACTTTTATTTTATGAATTGAACCTTTTGGATATGAATTGAAATTTTTGGATACGAATTGGAATTTTAGTTTATGAATTAAAATTTTAGGATATGAATTGGACTTTTAGTTTATGTATTGTAATTTTAGTTTATAAATTTAAATTTTTGGATGTGAATTGAGCCTTTAGGATATGAATTGAACTTTTAGGATATGAATTGAAATTTTAGGATATGAATTGGACTTTTAGTTTATGTATTGGAATTTTAGTTTATAAATGTAAATTTTAGGATATGAATTGAACTTTTAATTTATGAATTGAAGTTTTTGGATATGAATTGAAGTTTTTGGATACAAATTGGTTTTAGTTTATGAATTAAAATTTTTGTGTATGAATTGAATTTTTAGGATATGAATTGAGCCTTTAGGATATAAATTGAAATTTTAGGATATGAATTGAACTTTTAATTTATAATTGAATAGGATTGAAGGATCTATATGCGAAGCTTATCTTGCAAAGGAAACTTCTCATTTTTGCTCTTATTATTTTGAGAGTAAGGTGAGATGTGCTAGGAATAGGCCTAATAGGAACACGGTCGAATGTGTGAATGATCCATTATATCCGCCTATGTCCATATTCAATCAACCAGGCCGATGTTCTAAGGATGTTAGAAAGAGAAGTTTGAGTGATATGGAGTACAAGTCAGCTACACTTCATGTGTTACTAAATTGTCCTGAAGTTGTACCATTTCTCAAGTAAGTATTGATTTGTAGTTATCAAAATTTAAAATTTAATGTGATTACATCTCAATGCAACTACTAAAAATATTTGATGTGTCACAGTCAATTCGTGGGTCAATTTGGCCATGATGTTGTATATACGGGATCTGATACGTGGTTCAAACAATTTGTAAGTTTATCCTTATAATATTCTAACACTATGTAGGTAAACAATGTTTGGGTGTTACGCTAACTTATGAATTTTTTTTAACAATATGTAAGTAAATGATCCAAATAATGGTGTAAATCAATTTTTGAAAGATATATCTTGGGGACCTGGGCTTCAGGTCACAATAATGTCTAAGTACGTTGTGAAATTTTTATAAGTTTCATACAGAGGATTGATCTAAAAATAAAATAGCAACAATATCGGGGTATGGGTTCAAGGAGGTGATGGCAATCAAGTTGGAGATATTGATTATTATGGTGTGCTCAAAGAAATAATTGAACTAGAATATGCAGGTTAGCCATATAAGAAATTGATACTCTTTAGATGCAAGTGGTTTGATCCACAAGAGGTACAAGAGTACACAACCAATACAACATAATTGAGGTTAATCATGCGAAGGAGTATGATCGCTATGATCCTTTCATAATTGTACATAATGTTAGGCAAGTGTATTATGCTCCTTATCCATTGCGGCGGAATAAGTCCAATTGGTGGGTTGTAATTAAAACTAAGCATGTAGGTAGGGTGGAAGTTGAGAATGTGTTAGATGTTGCTTATCAAAACGATATCTCCAGTGTTCACCAAATAATGGACGAACTTTTAGAAAATGATTTGGAACATCCTGCACACATATTGGAAGAAGTTGATATAGATGAAGTAACAATTATAGAAAATGAGGAAGTAGAATCAACTGATGAAGCTCAAACTAGTGAGGAAGAAGAATTCTCAGACGAGGAAAAATACGTCGATGAGCTTTAAAAAGTTGGTTTCTTTAATAAATCTCTTTTTATAGCTAGTTTCTTATATGTTTTAATCTAAATATGTATTATATTATGCAGATGACAGGCAAGGGTCGAGGTAACGATGACCCTACCGGTTCTCGGGGTCGACAAAAGGCTAGTAAGGGAAAGATAAGGGTACAAGATAATCCTCCATATTTTCCACCCTCTTTAGAGATGCCGATGCCTGCATCTATGTCTTATCCTCCACCCGATGGCTATTATGAGGCGCCACAACATCACCAGCCCTACGTCATTGTGCAGACACCGGGTCTTTCATCACAGGGCCATAGGACTGTACGTCCGTCATACAGTCCAGCTTCCTCACGATCACATGGATCACATACATCCGTGTCACAGCCACGGGGGTCACAACCATCAGTTTCACAACCACTTGCGGTCGATCCAGCTATGTCGCAGTCACAAGGATCACAACCATCTTCATCAGGGACTCCATCTATTTTAGGCCTTCGCCTGCGAGATAGTAGCTCTGACCCCCCTACACCTTCCACACATGCCTCTAATGTACAAGTTTCGGACGATGATGCTGATGATGACGAGGAGGTGCATCATGATCAGTACGGCAGGATCATCATAGTCCCTGAGAGTGATGGGTAAGAGTAATTTGTTATTTTTACGTTTATTGTTTTGTACAGTTTGTAGTAAGATATTAATGTGTTCTCCATTTTTGTTAAATTGCAGGTACATCCCGAGTAATATTACTATGAGGATAATCACCAAAGCCACCAGAAAGCTTTATGATGCCCCCTATACGAGTTGGAGTGAATTCCCATTCATGCTGAAGAAGCAAATTTTCAATGTATTTAAGGTATAAATATTCTTTTAAGCAGTATAATTATTAATATTTATGATATTTCCATATAATATTTAACTTTTGAAATACAGAGCAAGTGTGTATGGGAACACCGCTATAGCGCGGAAGTGGCTGCAAATTTTAATCTCAAAGCTCGGAAGCGGTTGTCGCATAGTTTCTCCAAAGCTAGACAGTTCAACAAGAAGCCTGACTGGTTGCTTCAACATTTATGGGAGGATTTGCAAAGGCAATGGCTTACCGCAACCTTCTTACAGAAGAGCGAAAAAGGAAAGAAAGCTCGCGCATCCGAGAAGGGAGGGTCCTTGCACACTGGAGGTGCGATCAACCAAGGGACAATAAAAAGAAGATTGGTACGTAATTGATTAATTTATTTTAATTTTCAAAGTATATCTATTCTGTTTATTAACTAAAATTTATGAGTTTCAGGAAAAGAAGTTGGGGCGTCCAATGAAGCAAGATGAGTTATTCAAGGAGACTCATATTGTCAAGAAGAAGAAAGAGACGGATCAAGAAAGGTGGGTCGAGGGCCGAGCCTCGACTGTACATGTAAGTTTTCACTTTTCATTAAGTATTTTGATTTACACTTATATAAATTTTGAAATACTAATTCAGTGTAATTTTTCTTATAAGGATCACTTCACAGCTGACGTGGAGGAATTCATACGCAGTCAGCCACCTAATGAGTCGGGCGAGGCAATCCAACTTTCGGACGAGGATGCTGAAAGAATATGGATGGAGGCTGCTGGCGGTGCAAAATGGGGGAAGGTATACGGGCTTCCTACTAAGAAGTTCCATCGCTATCACTGTGGAATGCAAGGAATAGGGACTTCCTCGCAAGGCGAGCAACTTCGTGGGGAGAGCCTCTCCGCTATGCGGGAGAGTGTGACAAAGATCACATCCGAGCTAGAAGTTGCCAAGGAAAGAGAAAATCTTAGAGATGCTCAGTACGTTGTCATGCAAGCTCAGTACCATGGCATGCAAGCTCAACTCAAAGCTCTCCTAGCTTCTGGAGCTTTTCCGATTCCCCGGTCTTGCGAGTCATCGCCAGAGGCTCAACTTGAACGCGAACGTTCCTTCCGTCCTCCCCGTGCTAGTTCCTCTCGTCTTCCCCGTGATCGATATTCTCGTCCTCCACAAAATGACCCTTCTCATTACCGTCTTTATAATAAAAATTCATCAGACGATGATGATAATGATGTTGAATGAAATAGTCTTTGAGTACTTTTATATACTTTGAACAAGACAATAACTTTGGTCCATTTTCGAATGGGCTTGTAATAATTGTTAACTTAGTTTTGTTAGTTTAATGTATTAGTTCTATTGAACTTTATACTTTATTGGTTTTAATATTGGTTTTAATGTTGTTGTTGTGTTATTGTTGTTGTTGTTGTTGTGTTGTTGTAGTTCGTATTGTTATTGTGTTATTGTAGTTTGTATTGTTGTTGTTGTTGTAATAGGATTTGGTATGCTGGCAGTTGGTGTAGCTGCCAAAATAGGCAGTTTCTGCCAAAATAATACCCAGAAAAGCGACCAACTTTGGTCGCTATTCTATAAAAAAAATTTCCTGGGCAATAGCGACCAAATAGCGACCAACTTTGGTCACTATTTTATTAAAAAAATATTTTTTCTGAAAATTGGCGACCAAAGTTGGTCGCTTATTTAAAAAAAAAAAAAATTGTTGAAATTAGCGACCAATTATGGTCGCTTTTTATTAAAAAAAATTAAAAAAAATTATAAAATAGCGACCAACTTTGGTTGCTATTTTCCAGATTTTAAAATATTATTTTTTTTACAGACCAAAGTTGGTCGCTACATTTTGTATAATAATAAACAAATAAATAAAGTAATTTAAAAATAGAGACCAACTTTGGTCGCTAAATTTATATTATTAAAATACTATAGCGACCAAAGTTGGTCACTTTTTTTGATACCGGAATATTTGGTCCTTTTACCTTAGAGACCAAAGTTGGTCGCTAATTAGCGACCAACTTTGGTCCCTAAATTAAAGGGACCAACGAAAAAGCTACCAAGCCATTTTGGATGCCTTTTGGTCGCTTTTGCACTGTTTAGCGACCAACTTTGGTCGCTTTTCGAGGTCGCTTTTTTCCGGATTTTTAGTAGTGTGTGGAGTTTTCAAGCCAAAACGAGATAAAAATACTTATATTTTCGAAAATGTAGAGAAAGAAATACATTTTTAGATGTCACATTACAATGTACAAATATTCCATGCATATAAGGCCACCTCAGGATCCAACTATGGGGAAACAAATAATAATACTAGTACCATCTCTGAGAAGGAACCACAACAACACTATGGAAGTGGAATCCAACACCAACCACTAACAACCAGTAACAGTGAATAAAGCCACTAGCATTATATTCTGGAATGTTCGAGGGGCAAATAATGATGGCTTCCGTAGAAATTTCAGGGAGCTCAGTGATACCTAGGGGCCATGCATGGTGGCCCTATTGGATACTAGGATGACTTCCCATGCACCTCTTCTCAACGACTTTAACTTCTCGAAAATGATAGAGGTAACAACTGAGAGGCAAGCTGGAGGTACAACCATCTTAAATGACCACAACCTCATCACTGTGCAACACTTCACTAAAAGAGGTCGAGAAATCCATGCAATGCTAGAGGTATTACCCTTTAATTCTATTGGTTTTTTAGCTCTATTATGCTATCACTAAGAAAACAAAAGAGATATCATGTGGGATAACCTCATATCCATCTCAAAAAATTACAAAGGTCCTTGGATGATAGGATAAGACTTCAATCACATTATAAACTTATCTGAAAAATTAGGAGGTAGTTTTACTAAATCCTCTGACTTATGGAATTTTCTTAATAGAAATCTAATAATGGAATTATCTTACTAAATCCTCTAAATGAAATCTAATAGATCTAGGTTTCAAAGGGTGCAAATTTACAAGGTCTAATCATAGGGAAAAAAAATTATTGATTGATCATGGAAAGGCTAGACCGCGTATTTGCTAATGAAGAGTGGTTATAAATTTTTCTAACACCATATTTACCCATCTACCCAAAACCTATTCAGCCTATGACCCTATCCTAGTCAAATTAAATAATATTTTCTATAATTCTATGAGACCATTTAGATTCGAAACTACTTGGTGCACCCATCTGGATTTTTTTTAATGTTGTAACCTCTAATTGGAAAAATAATGATCTTTTAGATGCTACCAAAAACTTTACAATTAACATCCAAATCTGGGGTAAATCCACGTTTGGTACTCCCTCCGTTTCAATTTATGTGAACCTATTTGACTGGGCACGAAGTTTAAGAAAAAATGAAGACTTTTGAAATTTTGGTCCTAAACAAGTCAAAAAGGAGTCCAGAGTATTTGTATGGTTATAAAAGCTTATAATTAAGGGTAGAATTGAAAATTTAAGCTAGATTGTTTCGAAATTTAGAAAAGGGTCATTCTTTTTGGAACGGACCAAAAAAGAAATAGGTTCACATAAACTGAAACAGAGGAAGTATAGTAGTATTTTCAGAAATAAAAGAAGGAACTTAGCTCGTTTAAATGGTATCCAAAACCTTATTAATTATGGCCATAACTAGTTCTTACAAAACCTCGAACAAACTCTTGTAAAAGATTACAACAATTTACTAAATTAAAAAAGATTATTGGAATCTTAGATCCTGCATTTCTTGGCTCAATGATGGGGATGCAAATAATAATTTTTTTTATATTTCTGCTTCTAATAGAAAAAAGACGAAACCATATTAGCTTTTTAAAAAATGAACATGGCTGCTGGGTAGATAACCATAATGATCTCCTAACATACACCCACAATCATTTTCATACCATGTTTACAACAAACCAGAAACAAACTAATTAGCTTAGTATCTGAACAAGCTTCACTAGCTTTGATAATGTAGACCTATCAGCACTAGATAAAACTCCCCTCGATAGTGAAATAAATTTGGCTATATTCTCTTTCAAACCTTTCAAAGCACCTGGACCAGATGGATTACACCCTTCTTTTACCAAAATTATTGGCATATTGTAGGTGAATCTGTTCGTACCTTTTGTCATAAGGTATTCAATAATCACTCTATCCCTCCGGAGATCAATGGCAATTACTTGTGTTTAATTCCTAAAATTCCTAATGCTAGCAATTTAAATAACTTCCGACCCATAAGTCTTTGCATTATTATTTACAAAATTATCACCAAAATCATTGCTAATAGGCTTAAACCTTTTCTAGATAAACTAATATGCCCCTACCAATCTAGATTTATGAAAAATCAGAGTGTTAACGAAAATGCAATTTTCATTCAGGAAGTCATAAACAACTTCAATAAAGCGAGTGGTAAAACAGGAAGTATGTTACTCAAAATAGACTTGGAAAAAGTATTTCATAGACTAGAATGATCCTTTATCTGTAAAATGCTACTATTTTTTAAATTTTTGCCCAAGATTTCTAAACTGATCATGTCATGCATTACTACGAGTACCACAATTATCCTTGTTAATGGCTCTAAAACAAATTTCTTAAATCCTATGTGATGACCCAAAAGGTAATCTTATGTTTTAGAATCCTATTATGTGCTATTTAACCTTAAAAAACTCATTTTTATCCTCATCAATTTGCGTGCACAATCCGGAAGTGTTTCCGAGAAACTTTTATATTGAAAATTGATGAAATAAATTTTTTTGGCCTTAAAAAGTTGATTTTAGTCGACTTCGGTCAACGTTTTGGGTAAACTGATTCGGACCCGTAGTTTGACGGTCCCGGTGGGTCCATAATAAAATATGGGACCTAGGCGTATACCCAAAATCGAATTTTGAGGTCCCTAGCTCGAGATATGATTTTTTGTTAAAAATTGAAAGACTGAAATTTAATAGTTTTAAGAAATTGGTTAATGTTTGATCTTGTTGGTATCGGGTCCGTATTTTGGTTCCGGATCTTGGTATAGGTCTGTTATGATATTTATACCTTCTCTATGAAATTTGGTGATAAAAGGAACTGATTTGACGTGATTCAGACGTCCGATTGTGAAAATAGAAATTTCAAAGTGTTCTTGGAAATTTCATGTGATTTGGTGTTAAATTCGTAGTTCTAGGTGTTATTTTGGAAATTTGGTCGCACGAGCAAGTTCGTATGATATTTTTAGACTTGTGTGCTTGTTTGGTTTGGATCCCCGAGGGCTCGGGTGAGTTTCGGATAGGCTACAAAGTGAAATGAACTTAGAAAAAATATCTGGTGTGCTTCAGGTCTGCAGGTCTCGCAATTGCGAGGTCTAGCTCGCAAATGCGAACCTCGCATTTGCGAAAAATTATTGCATTTGTGGGAATGGGCTGGGACTGGGGATTCTCGTACTTGCGAGGTTTATACCGCATTTGCGGAAGTCCAATGTTCGCAATTGCGAGCAAATGGTTCGCATTTGCGAAGGCGGCAGAAATGCGAGGGGTTCGCATTTGCGATATTTTTCTCACATTTGCAAGATTCGCAATTACGAAGCTCGGGTAGAAAATGCGACATCTGCAGCTGGTAAATCTTGACTTAGACAAAAAATTTCTCATTTTTCAAAATTTTCAAACACAAGAAACCCTCTAGACGATTTTCCAAAGACCAATTCTTCCCCAAATCATAGTTAAGTGATTCTTAACTCGTTTATTTCAATCTTTCACTTTATTTTACAAGATTTCAACCTAAAATCTAGGAATTTCGTGGTAGAAATTGGGGGTTTGAGTAGAATTAGGAATTTTTGGAAAATTAAAAATTAGACCTCAATTTGAGTCAGATTTCGAAACTAGTTACATATTCGGGCTCGGGGGTGAATGGGTGAATGGGTTTTGGTCCGAACCTCGAGTTTTGACCAAGCGGGTCCGGGATCGATTTTTGACTTTTTGGGGGAAAGTTTGGGAAACCTAAATTTATGTATTGAAATTGATTTCTTTAGCAATATTTGATGTTATTAAGTTAATTATGGCTAGATACGAGTGGTTCAGAGGTGGAAACTAGAGAAAAAGCGGTAATTGAGCAGTGCGTGGCTTGTGGATCGAGGTACCCTCGGACTATGTAATTACGTGAAATCCATGTGAGCGGAGTATATGCGACGCGATGAGTGCTTATACGTCGTCAACTTATCTGTTTTCCTTGATTTACTGATTTCCTTTAATTGTTTCATTTTCTGTCTTAATTGTTACATTCTCTAGATGCTTCCATGCTTAACAACTACGTGTTAATCAACATCTTCTCTTGTTAGCTATGTTAGTTCTTCTCATAGGTCCTCTAATCCCTGCTACTTGCTTAATTTGACTTGTTGAACCTTTTAAATTATAAATTGCTTGATTGGTCTCACTATGTAGTATTATTTGAGTGGAGTTTATATTGATCAAGGTTTCCTTTGTTTGGTTCAGTTTAGTATTTATTTATGTTGAAGGCCTTGTGATTTAGATAGTAAATTTACTGCGCACATTGAGTGTTTGGTACTGATATAGTGGGATCGGGCTACACGCCGCAATAGGAGGAATAAGGGAGGATTGATACGGAGGAATAAGGGTGAATATGTTTATATGGTGGGATAGGGTTGCACGCTGCAATAGGAGGAATAAGGGAGGATTGATATGGTGAAATAAGGGTGAATTATCCTATTGATATTGATATATGGTGGGATCAGGTTGCGCGCCGCAACCCCCCCCCACACACACACACACACACACACACACACACACACACACACATATATATATATATATATATATATATATATATATATTATTTACTATTATTGTTATTGTTACAGGGGAATAAGGGAGAATTATTTTATGTCTAGTGGGATGGGGTTGCGCGCCGCAACAAAACTATATGTTTCTATTTCCTGAGTTGTATGCTTTCTGATATTTCTTTCATTTTCTGATATAGTAAGGATTGGTATGTTTGGACGACACTGGTTTACTCTAGAGGCTGTGGTTATCAGTTTCAGTTGGTTGTTTGGTTGGTTCTGTCCAGTATTTCTATTATTCTGTCATTTTATATGCTACGTACATGTTGTTTTGTATATGTGCCCCGCCTTAGCCTCGTAACTACCTCGTCGAGGTTAGGCTCGACACTTACCAGTACATAGGGTCAGTTGTACTGATACTACACTCTGCACATTGTGCATATTTTGGAGACGGTCCCAGCAGTGGTCATTAGTGAGCTTATATCGGATATTTGCGGAGACTTGAGGTACGAATGTTCAGCGCCCGCAGCACCTGGATTCCCCATCCTCTTTTCTTTTAGCTGTATAACTTCATTCAGACATCTTTATACTTATTTCAGACCTTTATATGTATTACTTTAGAAGCTTGTGTACTCGTGATACTAGATTCAAGGAATTGTAATAGATGATTGTTTGTTTAAACTTCTGCATTTGTACTTAGAATATATTTGTTATTAATTCATTATCGATGTTACTGTTTAAATTGCTAAAAGAAGTAAAAATGTTCTAACGTTGTCTTGCCTAGCAAGTGAACTGTTAGGCACCATCACGATCCCGATGGTGGGCATTCCGGGTCGTGACATCCTAGTAGAGGCATTAGACATGAGACCATATGTCCCCATATATTTTTATCCTATGTATGAAAATGCTTTCTAGATATATCAATCATCAAGTAGATATCAGGCAATGGAATCCCAAAAAATATGTTCAAAGGTCCTACTATCTCCCATTTATTTTTTGTAGGCGTCCTTATTTTAATCGGAAGAACAAACAATAACACTTGGCTTGCCTAGAAAGTGAACTTTTAGGCGTCATCACGATCCCGACGGTGGGAATTCCGGGTCGTGATAAGTTGGTATCAGAGAACTAGGTTACATAGGTCTCACGAGTCACGAGCAAACTTAGTAGAGTCTGGAGGATCAGTACAGAGACGTCTATACTTATCTCCTAGAGGCTATAAAGTTAGGAACAAATTTCACTTTTATCCAACTCTGTCGTGCGATTTTGTTTTCTCAATACTGATTGAACTCTCTCATTATTATTGTCTCGCAGATGGCGAGAACTCGTACTGCTTCTTCAGCTGGGCAGCAGTCAGAGCCTCCAGCAGTCGCTCCTACGAGGGGGCAGAGGTCGAGGTCGAGGCCGAGGTCGTGCCAGAGGCCGAGGTAGGGGAAGGGATCAACCCAGAGCCCGAGTAGCAGCCCCAGTTGTGGAGCCTCAGGTAGAGTTCGATGAGGAGGTTCCAGCTCAGACTATTCCTGCCGAACCAACTCAGGTACCGGAGGGGTTTATTGCCACCCCAGTGCTTCAGGATGCTTTGGTCCCAATGGTGGGACTTATGAAGAGTGTGGCCCATACTAGTGCATTCCCCATGGCACCAGTCGTATCTCAGGCTGGAGGAGGAGCACAGACTCCTGCTACTCATACTCCGGAGTAGATGGCTCCCCATTTTTAGATCCCAGCAACTCATCCAGTCGGAGTAGTTCAGCCGGTTGCTGCGGCACAGCCCGGTGATGGGTCAGCTATGTCTTCTGAGGTATGTGGAGATTGGATAGGTTTACCAAGCTCTTTCTAGTCCATTTCAGTGGTGCTACTTCAGAGGATCCCCAAGAGTATCTTGATAGATGTCATGAGGTTCTTCGGAACATGGGTATATTGAAGACCAATGGGGTCGACTTTGCTGCTTTTCAGATAACTGGTTTCACCAAGAAATGGTGGAGGGATTATTTGTTGGCCAGACCAGCTGGGTCGCCTGCTCTTACTTGGGACTAGTTGTCACATCTCTTCTTAGAGAAGTTTCTGATTATCACCTTGAGAGAGGAGCGCCACCGTCAGTTCGAGCATCTCCAGCAGGCAGCATGACTGTTACTCAGTATAAGACCCATTTTATGGATCTGGCCCGTCATGCTATTCTTCTGCTTCCTACAGAGAGAGAGATAGGGTGAGGAGGTTTATTGAGGGACTTGCTCAGCCTATTAGATTGCAGATGGATAAGGAGACTGGGAGTGAGATTTCTTTCCAGGATGTGGCCAATGTATCCAGACGAGTCGAGGTGGTTCATGGACAGGGAGGTCAGGGGTCGGACAAGAGACCTCGTCATTCCGGTGGTTTCAGCGGTGCCTCATCTGGAGGCAGGGGTACTTTTTCTAGAGGCCATCCCATTCAGCGCTTTAGGCATCCCACAATGCGTCAGGGAGTCGTGGTTCTTATGTACCTCCTTTTGGGCAGCCAGCCTATAGTGCACCACCAGCTCCTATTAGAGCACCTCCTCTTCAGAGTTATTATCATGGTCAGCCGGCTCGTTTGGGTCAGTCTCATTCTCCACAACCACAATATCAGGATGGATGTTTCGAGTGTGGTGATTATGGGCATATCCCGAGGACCTGTCCAAGATTATTGGGTGTTCAGCCACATCATCAAGGTTCTCGTGCCATGGTTCCAACACTGGTTGCTGCACCGACTGCTCAGCCAGCTAGAGGCAGAGGTCAGGTAGCCAGAGGTAGGGGCCAAATTGTTAGAGGTGGAGGCCTGCCAGCTAGAGTCCGTCCCAGGGATATGGTTCAGAGTGGTAGGGCCCAACCCCGATGTTATGATTTTCTAGCCAAACCTGAGGCTGAGTCATCCATGTTGTCATTACAGGTACTGTTTCAGTTTGCAGTAGAGATGCTTCAGTTCTATTTGATCCGAGGTCTACTTACTCCGATGTGTCATCTTATTTTACTTCATATTTGGTTGTGCCTCGTGATTCTTTGAGTGCCCCAGTATATGTGTCCACACCCGTGTGGGATGCTATTATTGTAGATCGTGTATATCTTTCGTGTGTGGTCACTATTGGGAGTCTTGAGACCAGTGTAGACCTTCTTCTCTTAGATATGGTGGATTTCGATGTTATATTGGGTATGGATTGGTTGTCACCTTATCATGCTATTTTGGACTGTCACTCCAAGACAATGACATTAGCCTTGCCGAGTTTGCCTTGATTAGAGTGGAGAGGGACTCCTGTCCATTCTACCAGCATGGTTATTTCTTATATGAAGGCTCGACGTATGGTCGAAAAAGGGTGTTCGGCCCATTTGGCTTATATTCGTGATTCTAGTTTGGAGGTTCCTTCTATGGATTATGTGCTTGTTGTCGTGAGTTTCCAGAGGTATTTCCTGCAGACCTGCCGGGGATGCCACCCGACATGGATATTGACTTTTGTATTGATTTGGCTCTGGGCACTCAGCCTATTTCCATTCCGCCATACTGGATGGCCCCACCAGAGTTGACATAATTCATGGAACAGTTGCAGGATTTGCTTGATAAGGGATTCATTAGACCTAGTGTCTCGCCCTAGGGTGCATCGATTTTGTTTGTGGAAAAGAAGGATGGGTCTATGAGGATGTGTATAGATTATCGGCAGTTGAACAAAGTCACTATCAACAAATATCTGTTGCCGAGGATTGATGATTTATTTGATCAGCTTCAGGGTGCCAAGGTGTTTCTGAAGATTGATTTGAGATGTGGCTACCATCAGTTGAGGATTAGGGCATCTGATGTCCCTAAGACAGCTTTTCGGATGCGGTATGGGCATTATGAGTTTCTGGTGATGTCCTTTGGGTTGACCAATGCCCCAGCCGAATTTATGGATTTGATGAATCGAGTTTTCAAGCCTTAATTGGATTCTTTTGTGATTGTGTTTATTGATGAGTGACATCTTGATATACTCCCACAGTCAGGAGGAGCATGATCAACACCTTAGGATAGTGCTCCAGACTCTGAGAGACAGTCAGTTGTTTGCCAAATTTTCGAAGTGCGCGTTTTGGTTGGATTCACTCGCTTTCTTGGGTCACGTTGTATCAGCAGAGGGCATTCAGGTAGATACTAAGAATATTGAGGCATTCAAGAACTGGCCAAGACCCACTTCATCCATGAAGATAAGGGGCTTCTTGGGTTTGGCGGGTTATTACCGTCGATTTATGGAGGGATTTTCATCTATAGCAGCCCCGTTGACCAGGTTGACCCAGAAGGGTGCCCCGTTCAGATGGTCAGACGAGTGTGAGGTGAGCTTTCAGAAGCTCAATATATCTTTGAATACAGCGTCGGTGTTGGTGTTACAATCAGGTTCAGGATCTTACACGGTATATTGTGATGCCTCCCGTGTTGGGCTCAGAGCAGTATTGATGCAGGAGGGCAGGGTGATTGCATATGCATCTCAGCAGTCGAAGTTTCATGAGAAGAATTACCTTGTCCATGATTTAGAGTTAGCAGCCATTGTTCATGCGCTGAAGATTTGGAGGCACTATCTTTATGGCGTGTCGTATGAGGTTTTCATAGATCATCGCAGCCTTCAGTATTTGTTCAAGCAAAAGGATCTCAATTTGAGGCATAGGAGGTGGTTAGGGCTATTGAAAGACTATGATATCACCAACTTGTATCATCCGGGGAAGGCCAATGTGGTGGCTGGCGCATTGAGTAGGAAGGCAGTGAGTATGGGTAACTTTCCGTTCATTCCAGTCGGTGAGAGGCCACTAGCTTCAGATGTTCAGACTTTGGCCAACCAGTTTGTGAGGTTGTATATTTCAGAGCCCAGCAATGTTCTAGCACCGTTGCTCGGTCTTCCTTATTTGAGCGTATCAGAGATCGGCAGTATGACAAACCCTCATTTGTTGGTCCTTAGGGACATAGTGCGGCACGATGGTGCCAAGTAGGTTATTGTTGGTGATGACGAAGTTTTGAGGATGCAGGGTCACATATGTGTGCCTAATGTTGATGAGATTCGTGAGTTGATCCTTGAGGAGGCCCATAGTTCTCAGTATTCCATTCACCCGGCGTCGCCAAGATGTACCGGGACTTGCGACAGTATTATTGGGGGAGGAGGATGAAGAAGGATATAGTTGCTTATGTAGCTTGATTCCTGAATTTTCAACAGGTGAAGTATGAGCATCAGCGGCCCGGTGGTTTGCTTCAGCAGACGGAGATTCCTGAGTGTAAGTGGGAGAGTATCACTATGGACTTTGTTGTTGGACTCCCACAGGCTCAGAGGAAGTTCGACGCCATTTGGGTCATTGTGGATAGGCTGACTAAGTCAGCACACTTCATTCCTGTGGCATTTACTTATTCTTTGGAGCGGTTGGCAGAGGTTTATATTCGGGAGATCGTTCATCTTCACGGTGTTCTCATGTCTATCATTTCTTATCGAGGTACGCAGTTTACCTCACAATTTTGGAGGGCAATGCAGCATGATTTGGGTCAGCGGGTTGATTTGAGCACAACATTTCATCCTCAGGCAGACGGGCAGTATGAGCGTACTATCCAGATCTTGGAGGATATGCTCCGCACTTGTGCTATAGGCTTCGAGGGATCGTGGGATCAGATCTTTCCCCTTGTAGAGTTTGCCTACAACAACAGCTACCAGTCGAGCATCCATATGGCTCCCTATGAGGCATTATATGATAGACGGTGCAGGTCGTTAGTTGGGTGGTTTGAGCCAAGGGAGGCTCGGTTGTTGGGTAGAGATTTAGTACAGGAGGCCTTGGACAAGGTCAAGATTATACAGGATCGACTTCGCATAGCTCCGTCCAGGCAAAAGAGTTATGCGACCATAGAGTTCGTGATGTGGCATTCATGGTCGGGGAGAGGGTGTTGCTTCGAGTGTCACCCATGACGGGTGTCATGAGGTTTGGAAAGAAGGGAAAGTTGAGCCCTAGGTGTATCGAACCTTTTGAGATTCTCGATAGAGTGAGAGGGATGGCTTATAAACTTGCGTTGCCTCCAGGGTTATCAGCAGTTCATCCAGTGTTCCATGTGTCCATGCTCCAGTGTTCCATGTGTCCATGCTCCCACGTGTTAGATTTCAGCTCTGTCCAATTGGACAAGGATTTGACTTATGAGGAGCCGGTAGCTATTCTAGACCGGCAGGTTCGTCAGTTGAGGTCGAAGAGTTATCCTTCAGTTCGAGTGCAGTGGAGAGGTCAGCCTGTTAAGGCAGCTACTTGGGAGTCCGAGTCGGACATGCAGAGTATATATCCCCACCTATTCACCAGTTCAGGTACTTTTGCGTGCGCAGTTCGAGCGTGTTTCCGGAAAGCTTTTATATTGAAAATTGATGAAATAATAATTTTTCGCCTTAAAAAGTTAATTTTAGTTGACTTTGGTCAACGTTTTGGATAAACAGACCCGGACTCGTATTTTTATGGTCCCGATAGGTCCGTAATAAAATATGGGACCTGAAGGTATACCCAGAATCGAATTTTGATGTCCCTAGCTCGAGATAAGATTTTTTGTTAAAAATTGAAAGATTGAAATTTTAATGGTTTTAAGAAATTGGTTAATGTTTGATCTTGTTGATATCGGGTACGTATTTTGGTTACGAAGCACGGTACATGTCTGTTATGATATTTATACCTTATTTGTGAAATTTGGTGAGAAACGAAACTGATTTGACGTGATTCAGACGTCCAGTTGTGAAAATAAGAATTTCAAAATGTTCTTGGGAATTTCATGTGATTTGGTGCTAAATTTGTAGTTCTAGGTCTTATTTTGGCGATTTGATCGCACGAGCAAGTTCATATGATGTTTTTAGACTTGTGTGTATGTTTAGTTTGGAGCCCCGAGGGCTCAGGTGATTTTCGGATAGGCTACAGAGTGAAATGAACTTAGGAAAAATATCTGGTGTGCTTCAGGTCTGCAGGTCTTGCAATTGCGAGGTCTGGCTCGCAAATGCGAGCCTCGCATTTGTGAAAAATTCTCCCATTTGCGAGCATGGGCTGGGACTGGGGATTCTCGCATTTGCAAGGTTTATACTGCATTTGTGGAAGTACAATGTTCGCAATTGCGAGCAAATGGTTCGCATTTGCGAAGTCTGCAGAAATGCGAGGGATTCGCATTTGCGATATTTTTCTCGCATTTACGAGCTTCACAATTGCGAAGCTCAGGTCGCAAATGCGACATCTGCAGCTGGTAAATCTTGACTTAGAGAGGATTTTTCTCATTTTTCAAAACTTTCAAACACAAGAAACCCTCTATACGATTTTTCAAATACCACTTCTTTCCCAAATCATAGGTAAGTGATTCTTAACTTGTTTCTTTAAGTATTTCACTTCATTTTACAAGATTTCAACCTAAAATCTAGGAATTTCATGGTAGAAATTGGGGGTTTGGGTAGAATTATGGATTTTTGAAAAATTGGAAATTAGACCTCAATTTTGGCGTCGAACTAAGAAACTAGTTACATATTCGGGCTCGGGAGTGAATGTAAGAATGAGTTTTAGTCCGAACCTCGAGTTTTGACCAAGCGGGCCCGGAGTCAACTTTTGACTTTTGGGGAGAAAGTTTGGTATACCTAAATTTATGTATTGAAATTGATTTATTTAGCAATATTTGATGTTATTAAGTTAATTATGGCTAGATACGAGTGGTTCGGAGGTGGAAACTAGAGAAAAAACGATAATTGAGCAGTGAGTGGCATGTGGATCAAGTTAAGTGTTGTGTCTAACCTTGACTTGAGGGAATTAGGAACCCTCGGACTATGTGATTACGTGAAATCCATGTGAGCGGCGTATATGCGAGGTGACGAGTTCTTATGCGTCGTCAAATTATTTGTTTTCCTTGATTTACTGCTTTCCTATAATTGTTTTATTTCCTGTCTTAATTGTTATATGCTCTAGATGCTTCCATGCTTAACAACTACGTGTTAATCAACATCTTCTCCTGCTAGCTATATTAGTTCTTCTCATAGGTCCCCTAATCCTTGTTACTTGCTTAATTTGACTTGTTGAACCTTTTACATTGTAAATTGCTGGATTGATCTCGATGTGTAGTATTATTTGAGTAGAGTTAATATTGATCAAGGTTTCCTTTGTTTGGTTCAGTTTGATATTTATTTATCGTAAAGGCCTTGTGATTTAGACTGTAAATTGACTATGTACATTGAGTGTTTGGTACTGCTATGGTGGGATCGGGCTGCACGCCGCATCAAGAGGAATAAGGGAGGATTGATACGGAGGAATAAGAGTGAATATGTTTATATGGTGGGATCGGGCTGCACGCCGCAACAAGAGGAGTAAGGGTGGATTGATATGGTGAAATATCCTATTGATATTGATATATGGTGGGATCGGGTTGCGCGCCGCAACACACACACACAAACATATATATATATATATATATATATATATATTAATTTACTGTTATATATATGTCTGGTGGGATCGGGTTGCGCGCCGCAACAGAACTATATGTTTCTATTTCCTGAGCTGCATTCTTTCCGGTATTTCTTTCATTTTCTGATATAATAAGGATTGGTATGTCTGGACGACACTGGTTTACTCTAGATGGTGTGGTTATCAGTTTCAGTTGGTTGTTTAATTCTGTCCAGTATTTCTATTATTCTGTCAATTATATGCTACGTACAGGTTATTTTGTATATGTGCCCCGCCTTAGCCTCGTCACTACCTCATCGAGGTTAGACTCGGAACTTACCAGTACATGGGGTCGGTTGTACTAATACTATACTCTGCACATTGTGCATATTTTGGAGACGGTCCCAGCAACGTTCATTAGTGAGCTCAGATTGGATATTTGCGGAGACTTGAGGTATGGTTGTTCAGCGCCCGCAGCACCTGGAGTCCCCATCCTCTTTTCTTTTAGCTGTATAACTTCATTCAGACAGCTTTATACTTATTTCAGACCTTTATGTCTATTACTTTAGAAGCTCGTGAAGTCGTGACACCGGATTCAGGGAATTGTAATAGACGATTGGTTGTTTAAACTTCCGCATTTGTACTTAGAACATATCTATATTAATTCGTTATCAATGTTACTGTTTAAACTCCTAGAAGAAGTAAAAATATTCTAACGTTGGCTTGCCTAGCAAGTGAAGTGTTAGGCACCATCACGATCCCGACGGTAAAAATTCCGGGTCGTGACATCCTAGTAGAGGTATTAGACAATGAGACCATATGTCCCCATATATTTTTATCCTATGATGAAAATGCTTTCTAGATATATCAATCATCAAGTAGATATCAGTCAATGGAATCCCATTAAAATATGTTCCAAAGGTCCTGCTATCTCCCATTTATTTTTTGTAGACGTCCTTATTTAAATGGGAAGAACAAACAATACAATTTGCTCCATAATCTGTATTGTTCTTGAATTATTTTGTGAGATGTCTGGCCAAAAATTTAATTACACCAAGTCAAAAATTATCTTCTCAAAGAATTGTTCTAAAGATTATATTAATAACATCTCCTCTTTCTTTGGTATTAACAATAATGACTCCTTTGAAAAATATCTAGGGTTTTCCATCCTAAATGGAAATCCCAAACTAAAGAACTATCAACATAGTATAGATAGTATGCACTCAACATTTTCTGGTGGAAAAACCAGTTGCATGAATATAGCTTGGAGAACCAATTTTCTCGTCCACACTTGCAAGCCTACCGGCTTACTAAATACAATATACTCTTCTACCCACAAAAACTCTTAAAACAATAGACAAAAATTAAAGAAATTTTTTATAGGGTACTAATGAGGCCAAAAAGAAAATGCACCTTATTAGTTGGGGTGTAGTTACTAATTGATGTTTTAGACGTCAATAACACACAAAATTATAGTTAATTGTGTGGTACCCAATTTTTTGAGTGCTGTCTTACTAGAAGAACGTGGTTCTTCTTCGTGTTCCAACTACTGTTGTTTGGGAAATAATAAAAGCAGTAAAGTAAAAACACAGAGATTTTTACGTGGAAAACACCTGGCTCAAAAGGTGAAAAAACCACGACCTACACCTCAATAGGATTTGCTCAAACTCTTCACTACAAACTTTGAGCCAAACAGACTTACAAAATAAACTCTTTTGTAATCCTAGGATTAACTCTAACCCTATGTAGTAACTAGCCTCTAGCTAATTTCTACCAGCTTCAAGTTAACTCTAACTTGAACAAAGTTGTACCTATTATAATTGCTTCTACGAAAGCTGAAAAGATACAATATTAAATTGCCTACTACAACCAACTAGACTCAATGATAAACAGATGGAACTGGTTCTTCTAGCTGGTATGTAGCTTCAGATTCACACTTTCCAATTTGGCTCGAACTGCTTGCAAAATTTTTTCACGAATTTTTGCTCTCAATTCTTGATAAATTCTGCTTTTGTGCGTCTACATATCATAAGAACAATCTGCAATTTATAGGAGTTAGTAGATAAGGAATTAACTAGAATCCTAATCCAACTCTTCCATGGCGAAAGAGTTCTAGTCAAACTCAACTCCTAAATCCTTCCTTATCTTTGATTATGTTCTTATTGAATAAGGAGTCCTTCTCCAATTTTGTTTTTACAATCTTTTCGATCAGAAGATATCTCAATTTAATCAGAATATATTTATCTCCTTCATGTGCATCTCATGGGCCTTTAACTCTGCTGGTCTATGTCACCTGTGATGGACCTGGTTCATCTCGGAGTTACTTTGTCAATCTTCAAAACAATTTCCTTTCTTGGGCCAACAAATTCCCCCTTTTTCATGATGACAAACTTTGTGCTTCAGGTCTGTTTCAGCTTAGTCCAACAGTGACACATATTAAAGTATTAAGCATTTATCACAAAGAACCAAGTTCATTAGGTTATAAATATCACATGTTCAGAGCACAACCTATCTTCCCCCTTTTGACATCATCAAAAGGTTGCAAATTTTTTTTGTATGAATCCCAGATTTTTAATACTTACTCATGGCCGTTTGGGCAACTGCATATGCAATCATGGATTAATCATCAATAATCAACAATCAACTAAGAATTCAAACTATCAACAAATAGAGATACTGAATCAGAGCAAAAAGCATTAGATTTCATTGATAGAGCGAATATGATTCTGCCACAATCCACAAAATTAAACAAAAGCAGTTAAAACATGAGCAACAAAAAAATTCTGAATCTGGGTTACTGAAAGTTCTAGGTAGGCTTGGAAATTAAGTCTTGGAAGAACTGTAGACCTAGTTTCGTTTAGCCGAGATAGATGGTTCAACAGACTTAGAATAGATGAAGACTTCTTTGAGGAAGTCTTGAATTTATTGGGCTTAGGGGTCTGAACCTCTACTTCTGCCACTTTTTCACCTTGATGGACCAGGTCCATCTCATCCACTTCAACAGCCTCAATAGGCTCAACAACCTTTTCTTTCCCTTTTTCCATTCTTTTCTTCTTACTCTCCTCTAAAGCTCTCTTCAACTCGTCCTCACTTTGTTTTACCTTGCTCCTTGTAGTTCTTCCTCTTGGAAGAGAAATATTAGAAGTCTCAGAAGGAGTAGCTTTTATTTTCTTACTTTCTCTTGTTGTTCCAGACTTTTGAGCTTTACGAGTTCTTTTCTTCTTTGGATTGTAATTATCGCCTAACATTTTCAGCAGATCCGCTAGGGTTTCCTCAACCAGGTTCATCTGTGTGCTTTCCTAAATTTACTAACACTTCAGCGGCTTCTCCTGATTCACTTCCCCCTGCGTTCTTGCTACTTTCTTCGTCGTTTTCTGACTCAGCACCACAAATAGCCATTTTTACAGATTCTTGCCTTATTCCCCTCTCTTCACTCCTTACTCCCTCTCTCTCCTTTTCTTTTTCTATTTTATTTTTACCTCCTCTCCTTCTTGTCTCAGGCATTTCCACATATACCACAGGCCCAACCAGTATGAACCTATTTTCTAAGTTTTCAGCGACCTTAGAAATGACCTCAGAAGAAGGTTATGGTATAGAAGTTACCTGTTCAGAATCGGAAGACCCAATTTCTTCCCCCTCAGTTGCCGACTTGAAAGAGTCATCAAAAATTTGGGAATGGTTTTGTAAGGTAGGGGATGGATTGAATGAACTTTTAGTTTTGAATTGACGGTTAAGGCTTCCCTAGAATCTAGGTATTTTAATTTGGTAAGGATTCTTGTTGAAATGAAACTAGTTCAAAGTCAATTGGATAGGCTTTTGAAGATTTTGAGTTTGGGTAGAGTTCTTATCATGATTTAATTATTGGTATTTCAAAGTGTGCAGAGTTTAGAACACATACCTCGCCTTTCAGATGAACCAGCACGATGAACCAGGTTCATCTTTTCAGAATCCTCTTGATCAAGCCTCAATTTGCAGAGATAGAAAAAATTTCGTTAGTAACCAGTAAGTCATATCAAAACATGGCATAAGAGTATACTTTTTACATTATGGGATTGAGAAATTGTTAATCTGATTATTTACACAAATTCCTGATTTTCTAGCCAAATTGTTTTTTCATTTTTCCTTCTTCGTTTTCCTTTTTTTTCATGTATTTACATTCTGAACTGGTTCAATTAAGTGATCTTAATCATCCCTAATAGTAACCCGTTCCTTTCAGAATGCTCTTTACTCAGTGCTTTTGTAAAGATATCTGCATGGTTTCACAACTAACTAGTTACTCCTTGATGTTCCTTCATTCCTTTGTTGTTGTGGAACAGGTTCCAACGAAGTTTGGGAATTATTTTGTTCTATTCCCCCTGTCATGTTTCGCGGGATGGATGAACCTGTTCCATCACCTGTTCCTTCCTCCATTATTGCTTTAGTTTGGACAGAGTTTCTGACCAGCCCAATTTCTTCATCATCTTGTTCATTACCAACCCCAATGATTTCACCTTTCTTTCTATTTCCAAAGGGGACATTTCCTCCTTTGAGGTCCTCAAGTGAAAGGAACTAGTCCTTGTTGCCAGCCATGTGTTTTGAGCAGCCACTATCCATTTACCATATTTGGCTACTACCTTTCACTTGAATCTACAAAAGAAATCAGAGGTTAGTTTTAGGAACCCAAACTAGTTTGGGTCCCTTGCCATGAGAAAAGGGATGAATCAATTTCTTTTTAGTCCAGGCAAGTAACCAATTTTACCTTCGAACAAATCTTGTGTTGTTTTGACTATACTTTTCTTTTGCATTGCATTCACTTTTGAAGTGACCAGTCTTACCACAATGTGTACAAATTTTGTTCTCAGGAAGAGTGAGGTACTTGCTTTTTGGGTCCCACTTAGGCAGCGGATTCCCAAAGCCAAGTCCTCTTTTATTGCTATTATGGTGTTCTTGTAGCCAAGTTAAAGCATCAGAGGACCTGTTCCATTTGGTAGTTCTATCTAGTTCATGCTTGATCTTGCCAAGATCCTCCTTAAGGACTCTTATGTGCTCATCTCTTTTGTACAACTCGTCTTTCATTTTTCCTAGATTTTCTTCTAATGTGAGTTGTGTGTGATCAACTTTGTTTTTACCTATTCCTAATTTCAGTTTTAGATTTTCAGATCTTAGCTCTAGGACAGTGGTGTTGAGTTCATGAACCTGGTTCTTTAACTCAGCATTTTTACTATCACTTTCACTAGCCCTAAGTTCCAGATTTTTTCACTTAGCTTTCAAAATCACACACTCCTTAGACAGTTATTTCTTTTCATTCTTTAGATCCTCAGATTCATCAATGAAATCCAGGAGTAACTCAAATAGCATTTCTTTAGACAAAAATTTATCTTGTCTTTGAGATGAATTATACTTACCTTAGATTCCTCATCGGATTCTCCAATTGCCATAAGTGCTTGTTCATCTTCATCATCTGACTCTTCATCTGAACTTTCACCCCAAGCAGCAACCATTGCCTTTGTTGATGTTCTGTTTTTCTTGGGTTGAACCTGTTCCATCTTCTTATTCCTTCGTTCAGCTCTTTCCTTCTTCCATTCGATTTCCCATTGAGGGCAGTTTTTGAGTCTTGCCACATTTGTAACACCCGTCATTGATTTGTTTTTCAGGAACTCTTGATTTGCTGTAGCTTCCACTTCTTGAAGGAACCTTTGCTCTCATTAGTTAATTCTTGAAGTCCTTTGTGATCATGGTTATTTCATCCTCCTCTACATCAGCTCCTTCGGTGATTCTGAATGCCAAATTCCTTTTCTTCTTGGGACCATTCATCTTCATAGTCTGCCTTCTAAGTTCATAGGCAGTGAGATTTCCAATTAGCTCATCCAACTTAAGAGTTGAAATGTTCTTAGATTCCTGAATGGTTGTAATTTTGCTTTCCCAAGAGATTGGCAAGACCCTTGTCAGAATTTTCTCAACCTTGTCTTCTTCAAGAATGGCCCTTCCAAGAGACTTGAGTTCATTGGTCAGTGTAGTAAACCTTGTATACATCTCTTGGATGGTCTCTTCTTCCTTCATGGTGAAATTCTCATATTGAGAATATAGTAGAGTTCTTCTTGACCTCTTCACTTGAGGTGTTCCTTCATGAGCCACTTGCAAAGTGTCCCGAATTTCTTTGGCAGAGGGACAACTTTGAATTCTGCTATACTCATCTGGACCGAGTCCACACACAAGCCACTTCTTGGCCTTAGCATTTTTCTCCCACTTTCTCAAATCCCCAGCAGTGCAGTCAGCTCTAGTCTTTGGCACATCTACTCCTTCAGATGTCTTCTTCATGGTGGCTAAAGGACCGTCAGTGACTATGTCCCATAGTTAACAGTCTTCTCCAATTAAGTGATCCTTCATCCTATTCTTCCATCAGGAGTAATACTGGCCATTGAAGAGTGGAGGCCTAACAGTTGATTGTCCTTCCCAGTTCCCAGGTGGTGCACTCATCTTGATCTTTTCCTAAGGTGTTAGCCTCTTCAAGGATAACCCGCTCTGATACCAAATTGTTATTTTAGACGTCAATACCACACAAGAATATAGTTAATTGTGTGGTACCCAATTTTTCGAGTGCTGTCTTACTAGAAGAACCTGGTTCTTCTTGGTGTTCCAACTACTGCTATTTGCGGAATAATAAAAGCAGTAAAGTAAAAACACAGAGATTTTTACGTGGAAAACACCTGGCTCAAAAGGTGAAAAAACCACGACCTACACCTCAGTAGGATTTTCTCAAACTCTTCACTACAAACTCTGAGCCAAACAGACTTACAAAATAAACTCTTTTGTAATCCTAGGATTAACTCTAACCCTATGTAGTAACTAGCCTCTAGCTAATTTCTACCAGCTTCAAGTTAACTCTAACTTGAACAAAGGTGTACCTATTCAAATTGCTTCTATGAAAGCTGAAAAGATACAATATTAAATTGCCTACTACAACAAACTAGACTCAATGATAAACAGATGGAACTGGTTCTTCTAACTGGTATGTAGCTTCAGATTCGTACTCTCCAATTTGGATCGAACTGCTTGCAAAATTTCTTCACAAATATTTGCTCTCAATTCTTGATAAATTTATGCTTTTGTGCGTCTACATATCATAAGAAAAATCTGCAATTTATAGGAGTTAGTAGATAAGGAATTAACTAGAATCCTAATCCAACTCTTCCATGGTGAAAGAGTTCTAGTCAAACTCAACTCCTAAATCCTTTCTTATCTTTGATTCTGTTCTTATTGAATAAGGAGTCCTTCTCCAATTTTGTTTTTTGCAATCTTCTCGATCAGAAGATATCTCAACTTAATCAGAATATATTTATCTCCTGCATGTGCATCTCATGTGCCTTTAACTCTGCTGGTCTATGTCACCTGTGATGGACCTGGTTCATCTCGGAGTTACTTTGTCAATATTCAAAATTATTTCCTTTCTTGGGCCAACACTAATAATAAGGACAATGAGGGTTAGTCAGAAAGAAAGCTAATCAAGGGGATGGTACAAACTCAACATAGATGGTACCTTCAAAAATGGAAATGTACATGGTGGAGTAGGTGGCTTAATAAAATACAGTGGCGATTGGGTAATGGGATTCCAGATGAAAACTTAATCAAGAGTATCTATCCACTCTGCGTTACAAGCACTCTATCAAGGTCTACAACTCGCTTGGGATCTGAAACTATATCCACTAGAAGTAGAAACAAACGCAACACAGGTAATAAATTACACTAACCATGGGTGTATTACTTACAACTCATTAATCAATAATTGCAGGTGGCTAATTTCCAGAATGAACATGGTGGTGATCCGGCATAACTTCCGTCAAGGAAATGAAGTGACTCGTCTTTTGGCAAAGAAAGCAATTATGCTCCTGAATGTCAATAAACTTAATCGTCTAGTTATTCCACCACCTTATGTCACGACCAGGATGTTGGCGGACAAAGTGGATGATTACGTTAAGATTGTTTTTGTTAGTGTTTGTAGGAAACTAGCTAAGCTGGGTAACCTCCCCATATATGGATTATCATCTCTATGTAATGATCCAATGGATTAACGGACTGTGATTAAGTAGTATATAATGAATAAAATTTTCAATTTATAAAAAAATGTAGTATATTTTTAAGGGTCTGTACTATTAGAAATAAGTCATGTCCTAACTTTTTGAATATATGAATCTCTACCGTTAAACTTTTGGTTTAAATATGACCCAAACATTAAATGCTTAGTTGGTCCCAGAAAAAATGCATGGCTGACCTAGGGGCATTTGCATCTATACCCGCTTTTTGGGTCACGTTTTAACTTATACCCGCTTTGCAAAAAAATTACAAGCGTACCCGTTTTTCCCCTAAACTTCAGGCATACGGGCCTGGAGTAGCAAAGGCAATCACGCAAACTTCAGCATTCTAGTAGACGACTGAACTTTAGCATTCCACTAGCTGATGTTTTGTTCTCTATTTGTTGAACTTCAGCATGTTTTAGCTGAAGTTTTGTCCTGGATTCAATAGTTTTGTCATAAAGCTTTTTCAAAAATTTTAGCAGAATATGTTGAAGTTATTTAGTTCATTTATAAAACTTCAGCACTAAATAAGCTGAAGTTTTGTTCTGGGTTCATTAGTTTTGCCGTAAAACTTTTTCAAAAAACTTCAGCAGAAGATGCTGAAGTTATTTAGTTCATTTGTAAAACTTCAGCACTAAATAAGCTGAAGTTTGGTTCTGGATTCTTAGTTTTATCGTAAAGCTTTTTCAAAAAACTTCAACAGAAGATGCTGAAGTAATTTAGTTCATTTGTAAAACTTCAGCACTAAATAAGCTGAAGTTTGGTTCTGGATTCTTAGTTTTATCGTAAAGCTTTTTCAAAAAACTTCAGCAGAAGATGCTGAAGTAATTTAGATCATTTGTAAAAATTTCAGCATGTTTTAGCTGAAGTTTTGTTCCATATTTGCTGAACTTCAGCATTTTTTAGCTGAAGTTTTGTTCTGGGTTCATTAGTTTTGCCGTAAAACTTTTTCAAAAAACTTCAGCAGAAGATGCTGAAGTAATTTAGATCATTTGTAAAAATTTCAGCATGTTTTAGCTGAAGTTTTGTTCTATATTTGCTGAACTTCAGCATTTTTTAGCTGAAGTTTTGTTCCATATTTGCTGAACTTCAGCACTTTTTAGCTGAAGCTTTGGTATGTTTGTGATGAACTTCAGGGCTGAAGTTTGTTTTGTATTATATAAACTTCAGCATTCTAGGAGCTGAAATTTTTGTTTATATTTGCTGAACTTCAGCATTCTTAACTTTATTTGTTTGGAAGTTATTAAGTTGGCCGAAGTACATAAGCAGCAAACGTAATCTTCAGTAAAAAGTTTATCCCTATGAACTGAAGTTTCATAGAAGCACCAGCAGCATCAGAAGAAAGAAGAAGAAGAAAACGAAGGAGGATAAGGAGGAGGAGGAAGGGGCTGAAGTTGTTTAAAAAGTGGGTACAAGTTAAATTTTTTTTTTAAAATGGGTATAGATTAAATGGGGGCGACCAAATAGGGCGCTCCGTGCAATTTTTAGGCTGACGTGAGATCAATCTTAAAGACCCGTTTTATTTTGTACATACCCGCCGAACCCTCATGATTTTATATAACATAGTAAATAATTTTTACATAGAATTTAATTTAGAAATTTTTACCTTCCTATATACTATTTGAAACTTTATTACCCTCTCTAATCAAGTTTCAATTTAATTACATACTATATACAATTTATCAATTATATACACTTTAGGAATTAAATGAGTGTCCATTTATAATAGGAATCAATTATTTCTCATCTTTATTCTCTCTCCCACCGCGCTCTCTCTCCCTCCCCCCCCAG